>ML789654.1:33756-74196 GCA_009831015.1 Picea engelmannii
CTTCCTTTCAAACCTATCTAAGCCTAATGCATGAGAAGGAAGAATAACATAAGTACCTTTTAATCGACGTTTGTCCCTGCACGCTCCGAGTTGCGCTCCAATCCTTTTGCTCCTCGCTGAGGTCTGTGGACAAAACAAGATACGACCGCTTCCTACTCTATTGACATTAGCTTGAAAATAGATCTATCAATGAATGATAAGTTTATGTAACATCAGACACAAACTAGAAAGAAACAGGCCAAGCGTGTCATGTTAATGAGAATAACGATAGCAGTGCTTACAATCGTAGATGCGAATGCGACAACTTCGTCAAGTCCTCTTCGTCCAACCCTTGCCTGAAAGATCCACAACCTGGATGGCAACAACTTCACTAATCACTTCTCTTTGGCTGACTGTCAGTTTCCTCCAAGATCATAAGTTTCACCTATTCAGTTCTTCCCCCTTTCCACCATCATGAAGCTTGTTTATATAGGTTGGGCAAGGCCTAACCCCTTGAGTTATGTTTAGAACCAGTTAGGAACCATCTCCTTGGATCAAGGATCTTTGATGAAACCAAGAATTTGAGCATAACTGCCTTCTAATCTCGAATGTTCTCCTCCTCATTCGAATCAACGGGCTAACAATTGACCCAGAATAGGGAGCACTCCCCCAAAGGGGTATCAGAGCGTTATAGCACTCCTGATGTGCCTTGGGAAAGCGCCAACACTCTTAAGGTGAGCAGCGCTCCTCCAGAAGGGCTGAAGAGCGTTATAACACTTCTGGACCATGGTGTAGGGGCGCCAGCACTTTTATAGCAGTACTAGAGGAGCGTTCCCCTTCCAAACCACTATTTCAGATCTTCTTTCAGGTGTTAAGAGTTCTTTGATTCCAGTGGATCAGTTCTTGCTCTCCAAATCAGTCATATGAGGTGTCATAAGTGCTTCTTTAGTGTCGTTATCATGTCATTATGCCCGACCATCATTTACGACACTAGTGGTTAACTTGCGACACTTGCGAAAGCTGTAGGGAAGATGCGACACTTACAACGATTGACAGGGACAATGCAATACTTAGCAATTTTGACGTGTAACAACCGTTAAAAAATAAACTGAAATTATTCTATATTCAGATAAGATGGGCTACAAAATACAGTTGAGGCTATTTGCGAAAACGAGTGCGATTTCGCTTGCCGTCAACCAATAAAAAATATGTACATTGATGAAGCTTATTCACAGTTTTCTTGACGTTCAAACTCTTTATTTATAAAAAATGAGTTGAATATCAATTTTGGGTTTTCTACTTAATTAGTGTTTCCAAGTACATCTATCCCAATTTTTTGAATACCTTCTCTCTTCTAGATATGGCCTGCTTATTCAACATTCCATTCTTTTTCAAGTATTAATTTCCCTCTGTCGTCAAAAAGTTGGGGTTTAAGGTGATTTCCTTCCAATGTTCCTGACCCTTGACATCTGAGACAACTTATAAATGTGATTCAAGTCAATTTCAAAGTGGACAGAGTTGTTTTATGTCACAATAGCTAAGGCAGGGGAAACAAATTCAAGTACGTAGTGACTGGTATTCTCCATGTATTCGATCGTCTGGTTGTTTGAGAAACCTGCTCGAGGATTTGTATGTGGAACTTCTTTTCTTTATTACAGTAAATTGGAAGAAACATCCAACCCAGATGCAAAATGAAACTCTGTTGAGGTACATAAATTCTTCGGGCAACAGAGGTGTGGCAAGTGCATTAAATGCTGCAGAATGCACTAGCACAGGTCTCTCAAGTGTATCAAATTTTGTAGATGGCATCAGAATATATCTTTCATCATAGTGGTTGAGGTATGGCGGCCCACAGAAAGGTCTGGAATGTTCGGAGGTGATGCCAAATATGCGGAGTCTGCAACTACATCAAGAGGAAACTAAAAAAACATTGACAAAGAACATAGCTTTCTATCAAGTCGGCTACCAGATCCACATGCACGTCATCAAACTATGAAGTAGAAAATTTTGTAGTGATAATATGTCATTTTATGCACCCATACAGTTTCTGTTACTCGCCTCCCAGGTAGAGAAATACTTGTGCAATATCTACAATTCGATACACTTTCCAAATCCGTGTTGTTGGAAGAAGCTATATATTTAAACGAAGAACTATTTTGCATGTGACCTCAAATTCCATTATAATTTCCAGCAAGAAAACAAAGAATTTCAACCAACAAATCTCCAGACAACCTTTTCAACAAACCAAAGCATCAAACATAGGGAGAACATCAACCAAAACATACTTGTTCTTTTTTTTCCGTCCTCTCTGAGTTTGTCTTGTATAACATATTTTTTTTTTTACTCAAAGGTCACATCACATAAAACCAGTCTCTCTTCTTTCATCTGCCCCTCAATCGCATCTCTAAGTTGTCTTACATGTCGATGACTAGGAACATTAGAACAAAGGCACCCTAAAGCGCAACTCTTTGATGATAGAGAGAAATGGAAATAAGTATTTAAAAGCAATGCTAGATGGTCTTTCCTAGATTTTGTGTTGATTCGTTTTAATGACAGATGTTCTCGATATTTTCACTTATTAATGCCAATCTTTTTGAATATGTACACTCAATAGTGACTAGCAACACGTATTAAAATTCTCATATCCAAGCAGATTCTCAAATCTGAAATCTAAGATATGCACAATATTAAAGAGGGACATGACGTCAAGGCCTCAATGGGTGACACACTCGTGAACTATGCTGAAGCTTTTAAGAAAACTAAAATTTCCCAAGCAAAAAAATAAAATATAAGTATTTCACAAATTCAAAATGCAGGCAAAAATAAATTACTAGATCCCATAATCTTCGCCTATCTATTCATTTTAATGGGAGATTTCCTCGAGCTTTACAGTTATTAAAGCCCATCATTTTGAAATGAAAAATATTAAAGAGGGACATGACATCAAGGCTTCTGTGGGTGACACGTTCATGAACTATGTTGAAACTTTTAAGAAAACCAAAACTGCACAAGCAAAAAAATTAAATAAAAAGTATTTCGCAAATTCAAAATGCAGGCAAAAAGAAATTACCAGATCCCATAATATTCGCCTGTCTATTCATTTTAATGGGAGATGTCCTCGGTCTTTCCAGTTATTAAAGACCATCATTTCGAAATGCACAATATTAAAGAGGGACATGATGTCAATGCCTCCGTCGGCGACACGTTCGTGAACTATGCTGAAGCTTTTAAGAAAACTAAAACTGCAGAAGCAAAAAATAAAAAATAAAAAAATTATTTGCGCAAATTCAAAATGCAGGCAAAAAGAAATTACTGGATCCCATAATATTCGCCTCTCTATTCATTTTAATGGGAGATGTCCTCAAGTTTTCCAGTTATTAAAGCCCATCTTTTCGAACCTGTCTGGTCGGTTCTGACTTTTGAAAGCATATTTAATGTGTATTGGGAAGAGTTGACAGTAGCGGGGATGGAGCCCTATGTAACAGACGTTACTACTGTTTTCAGTTTTTGTCGAAGAGCGTATGTAAAACGCACGTAAAGAAAAGTAATTCGAGAATGCTAGTTTTTTTGCATGATCCCTTGAGATTCAAATAGTCCGCAAGTCCGATTGTCAATTTGTATATCGCAGAACTCTCCATGTTATTTGTAGGACACAGAACAACAGAGATCGAACTTAGAGCCCACCGCGACGAGAACTCGCGATCCAAAAAATGCTTACTATTTTTTTTGTGGTCTACTAGGGTATGTAGAACGTACGTAAAGTAAACTATTTCGATAATGCTAAAATTTTTGGACATGACGCCCTTCAAATTCAAATAGTCCGCAAGTCGGATTGTCAATTTCTATATGGCAGAACTCTCCGATTGTCAATTTTCAGCTGCCTACCCTGAGAACCCACGATGAAAAAACTGGCTAAGTATGGGATGAGGGCTCCGTGCATGCTTTATATATCTACTTTATAAAATTACATATTTCCTATGTTTAATTTATGTTGTCCAGGAAACCTATAATTTGATAAATTTCGATGTCTTTTGTCTAGGAGCCCTTCTTTTAAATAAAACTAATTCAGAAATGCTAATGTATAGACCATAGTTTGATACAACCTATCTGCGAAGCCGCGTCCATAAAACTGGCTAAGTATGGAACCAAACTACGGTTGGTCGGAATGATCACAGAACTCTCCGTGCTATTTGTAGGGCACGAAACAATAGAAGCCCAATTTTCAGCCCGCCACCCTGAGAACTCGCGATCATTAACTTATGTTGTCCAGGAAACCTATAATTTCATAAATTGCATTCTCTTCTGTCCAGGAGGCCTTCTTTTAAAGAAAACTATTTCGATAAAGCTAATGTATACACCGAACACGACCTGGCATAGTTCGATAGAACTTATTCGCGAAGCCGCGTCCATAAAACTGGATAAGTATGCAACCAAACGACGGTCACTTGGAATGACCACAGAAACACGAGAAACTAGACTCAAACACAGTTTACAACATGAAAGTAAAAGGCATAGAATATATATATCTCCCACACAACAACAGGAAATCTCATAACTATGAAACATAGTAATACAAAATCCATGGAAAAATCATCGGAAACTATGAAATATATTTTGAGGCTGACAAACTCTATTTCAATGCATAGCAGATGCAATTTACATCACTTGCAATTCTTTAGTTTGTTATTTTATCTTAATAAGCCCAATTTGACTAATGTTGTCCAGGAAACCTATAATTTCATAAATTTCATTCTCTTTTGTCTAGGAGGCCTTCTTTTAAAGAAAACTATTTTGGGAAAGCTAATGTATACACCGAACACGACCTATCATAGTTCGATAAAACCTATTCGTGAAGCTGCATCCATAAAACTGGCTAAGTATGCAACCAAATGACGGTCGCTCGGAATGACCACAAAAACATGAGAAACTAGACTCAAACGCAATTTACAACACAAAACTAAAAGGCAGAGAATAGCTATATCTCCCACACAACAAAAGGCAATCTCATAACTATGAAACATAGTAACACAAAATCCATGGAAAAAGCATTGACAACTATGAAATATATTTTGAGGCCGACAAACTTCGTTTCAACGCATAACAGATGCAATTTACATCACCTGCAATTCTTTAGTCTGTTATTTTATCTTAATAAGCCCAATTTGACTTATGTTGTCCAGGAAAACTATAATTTCATAAATTGCATTCTCTTCTATCTAGGAGGCCTTCTTTTAAAGAAAACTAATTCGGGAAAGATAATGTATACAACGAACATGACCTTTCATAGTTCGATAGAACCTATTCGCGAAGCTGCGTCCATAAAACTGGCTAAGTATGCAACCGAACGGTCGTCGCTCGAAATGACCACAGAAACACAAGAAACTAGAGTCAAACACAGTTTACAACAGGAAAGTAAAAGGGAGAGAATAGCTCTATCTCCCACACAGCAAAATCCAATCTCAAAACTATGAAACCATAGTAGCACAGAATCCATGGAAAAAGCATCGGCAACTATGAAATATATTTTGAGGCCAACAAACTCTGCTTCAATGCGTAACAGATGCAATTTACATCGCCTGCAATTATTTAGTCTGTTATTTTATCTTAATAAACCCAATTTGACTTATGATGTCTAGGAAACCTAGAATTTCATAAATTGCATTCTCTTCTGTCCAGGAGGCTTTCTTTAAAGAAAACTAATTCGGGAAAGCTAATGTATACACCGAACACGACCTGTCATAGTTCAATAGAACCTATTCATGAAGTCGTGTCCATAAAACTGGCTAAGTATGCAACCGAACGACGGTTGCTCAGAATTAGAAACGCGATAAACTAGAGTCAAACACAGTTTACAACAGGAAAGTAAAATGGAGAGAACAATTATATCTCCCACATAGTAAAAGGAATTCTCATAGCTATGAAACCATAGTAACATAGAATCCATGGAAAAAACATTGACAACTATGAAATATATTTTGAGACTGACAAACTTTGCTTCAACGCGTAACATATGCAATAAACATCGCCTGCAATTCTTTAGTCTGTTATTTTATCTTAATAGTATTCTATGCAAATTGCAGTGCAAAAAAATGTAACCAAAGATCCAACCGCAGATGCAGCATACCAACATTGCAAACCTTGGGCAAACAAGAACAAGCACCAAATAAGAACCCAGCTAAGAAGAACCAAAAGGCCCAAGTGCAGGCGCAAGACCAGAACCCTGGAAGTTTGAATCAAGCAACAATAAACAACATGCAGTGAAGAAAGAATCAACTAGTAACCACTCCCCCAGGAACGATGTTGTTCCAATTGTGATTGCAGAAACCCAAACGTGCAAAATGCGACAACATGAAAAGACAAGCAACAACAACAACAACATGCAAATAAGAAATTAGTGGCATGCAAAAAGAAAGCATGGACCAGTGAACCAACAATGCCACTGGAGCATATAAATTTAAAAAACGGAAGAATATGTCTTCTAACAAGCCTGTTAAGTAACCATTCAACACTACCAAGCCTGTTAGGTAAACATTTAAGTCTGTCAGAAATGCACTGTAAACATTGAAGAAAAAAATTCAAAGTGGCAAGTCTTTGACGTATCCCAAAAAAATAATTATATTTTTTGTGCCAATAGTTTGAACACCAGAGAATGTATTGGAAAGCCAAACTTTGGATATGCCACCATATCAAACATTGCCATAAATTTACCTAGCATAAAATTCTAAACCAAACATTCGAATTAATGCTAGCATTAATCCACCTTCGAGGAATGCATAAGAAAATATATGATTCAAAAAGACCATATACGATCAAATACTTTGGATATGCCAACATATATAACATTGGGAATAACGAAGCCGACAATAAGACTTCCAATCCCTTGTCCAATCAGATCATGACAAATATGGTACCTTTTTTTATATAAAAATCGATGTTTTCAATTCCTTGGTTCCAACAATAGATAATATAGAAATATTTGTGGTCAAAGGAGAGACTAATATGAAGTCAACGATTTATCGATCGCTATAGTCCCTCTATGCCTACGACAGGGACTAATAATGCTTTAATGAATTTCAATATTATTTAAAATTTAAATTAATAAAAAGTATGGGTGTTGAAATAAGTGATTTGTTTTTATTTTAAATTTAATTACTCTTTCGTTAATAATATACAAAAATATTATATCATTTGTAGATTAGAGTTCAATTCAAAATGTATATAGTAGATTTATTTAAGTTCATTAAAATTTTTCATATAAATGTTTATGTTAACACATGTTGATATAACAATATAGTAAAACTCAAAGTATATAAATGCTTAATATAACATTATGCGAATAATAAGAGCTAATTTAAATATCCATGGTTATCATAAGACCAAATTGTTCTATGTTCTAGGGAAAAGATTATGCGCCACCAAATATAAACTGAAAATATAAATAAAAATATCTAAGACCTAGTGTTGTCAATGTCAATCTTTCCCTTATGTATAAAGTTCTACATACATGTAGACCAGTTACTTAGCTAGTTGAATTGTTGTCACATGGGTATGCTCATTTAGGTCAAGTTCATCCACCGCCACTTATATCCCCTAAACAAATTTTACCAGAGCCTCATATTTTCGATCCAAAAATTCCAACCTATCCAAGATTTCTTACTTATGAATCCCCTTTTCTTCAACTACTTGACCAATAAAGGATTTGTTATGCCAATGTAATTCTACCATCCTAAAGAATTTGGTATCTTTGCTTTCAAATAATCTTGTTTCTGAAATCCAATTTAGAAGCTCCTTGTCCACATTCTCAGTTGATGTATTACCTCTCTTCTTCCAAACCCTTCTCTCAATTCCCTCAACTTCATCCTTGATAGAGGAAGGAAACTAGTTCTAGTAGCATTCAATTTTCTACATGGCTTCCCATTTGTCCTAGGTTAGTCTATAGTGTTTTGGCTTCTTAGTTGTACCAATGCTACCTGGAATAGGGTTCCTTTCAAGATGGTTTCCATTACTATACATGGAGGAATTCCTGTTTGTGTGACTATTGAAGGCATTGAATGGTTTAGTGGTAATTGAAGTGGGTTATTCAAGCCTAGCCTCAAATAAGAGTTCAAATCCCTCAGTCTTGGGATTCAAACATAAATAGAAATGTGTCTTTTATAATCTAAGAATGAACCAACGAGGAGGTGATACAGACCCTTCCTAGGGATTTCCAAGAGTACACAAATCCATTCCATGACTCTTTCAAGAGTGTAAAAGTCGCCACTTGACCATACTGGATGAAATCCAAGAACAAACCAAAAGAACATGAAAAACTTAGAGACAACACAAGAAAATCACCAAAATAATTGATCTATTTCTTTCTTATAGATCTATTAGGCTTCCATTTCTTCTTCTTAGTGAGCAATGTGGCATTTTCTAGAGAAATACCATTCATCTTCATCATTTAATCTAGATGGAATTGAATTTGAATTCAAGGTGGTAACCAAAGCTCTGGGTGGGAAGGTCAAACTATCACGGTTTACGTCCCTCCACCTACATTCACACCTTATACCAACATGTGAATATGTCACCACCTATCTAGAGGCGGGATAAACATCCTTTCAAATACGTGTTCACACCTTTAACACCCTATATGGGGGCTCGATATCCAATCCATGTTCTACATAATTTTATGGGGGCTCGATAGAATTTTATTTCTATGCTAAAAAGTAATTAAGAGATGCGTTTTGAAATCACCATAGTTTTGTTGAGTTAGAATGTTAGCAAGGTTGGCATTGTAACATATCTTTTGTAATTGAGATCTAATTTGGGAATATGTTAATCATTCTAAGAGAAAGTGTTTTTCATCTTCAACCCTCTTAGTGTTACATAGATAACAAATTCTTTCATCCCATGGCATTTTGGGAATCGTCCGACACCCAATTTCACTAGGGAGCTCATGAGAATTTGCTCTTATTTTAGCAATGCAGATTTTCTTCTTTACATTATTCAAAGCAAAGAGATACTTTTGATCTTCTAGATTAGGTTTCATCACCTCTTTATAATATCTTAATTTTCTTTTTCCCTCTAACTCTTTTATCGCACCACAATTTCTCCTTAAATTTAGATGTAATAATATTTTTAACATTACCCTTATTCTGGAGTATGATCTCTTCCTTTATTCCCCAAAATTCACATCAATATAAAATAATAGGAGTAATGAGAGTCTCAAAGGCATTTTTTTTTCTTATCCCATATCCAAAGGTTCATTGATTTACAATTGTTTTCAAGCCCATAATAAGTTTTCCACCCTCCATTTATCTCTTTTTCAATGCTACAGTTCCAATTGAGTTTGTGATGAATATCAATTATGAGATATTGGTATGAAGGCACTTCCTCCGAGTTGTTATTGTCATATATGAAAGTATCGTAGGTGATATTTTTGGATTTATTTATCATAAATTTCATTTTGTTAGGATTAATAGTCATACATTTGGAGCAAAAATCCTTAAGGAATCTTAGTTTCTTACCAAGATCATAGGGAATCCTCACCATAAGAACAATATCATTGGAATAAAGAAGAGTAGTGATGACTATATCAGCTAGAATTGGGTTGACACAACCTACTTCTTCCAAACAATCTTCCAACTTGTCAATGTATATGCCAAAAGGGTTGGGGACAAGGAACAACCTTTCTTAACTCCTATATTACAGTTAATTTCTTCCAACCAATCCTCAATGTTCCTAAACTTGGAAATAACGTTCCTATACAACCTTGTCACAACATCCCTCAACTCAAAAGGAACTTTTAGCTCTTCCAACCTATTCCAAAGGTTTTTCCTAGGCACTATGTCAAAAGATTTTCTAAAGTTAATAAAACAACAAGGGATATTGGTTTTATTATTGCGACACTTCTTCACAATGATTCTAAGTGTAACAAGGTGGTCTACAATTGAATGATAGATCCTAAATCCAACCTGGCCTTTAGCTTATTTCCGTGGATTTATATCCATATGCTAATGTTCTTTTCCAAAACAATTACATATAGCTTGGCTAAAAATGGGCTAATCATAATGGTCCTATAATTAGAGGGATTGTTTTTATCCTCACTTCTAAAAATAGGTACAATGAGGGATTGTGTCCAAGGTTTAAGGAAGCCCTACTTGACTTCTAAATTAAAGAGCTTGTGTATGTGAGGAATTGGGATAGGCCCTTCGATTTTTAGATTTCAGATTGGTAACCTTCTATGTCTTTAAGTTTCCCGTTTGCAGGATGTTTAACCCCAAACTCAATGTCTTCCATAGAAAAAACTTCATCTTATGTAGGAATGTTTGGAATTATGTCCATGGAGTTAGGGGATTTGTAAATATTTTTAAGGTATGAATTTATGTCCTTTAAGGGAGTCATATTATTTTCTTTAGTTTTATGAGTTAGAATTTACCTCCATAACTTATTAGGATCAAGTTTAGATAGGTGAAAAAGCTTCTCTTGATTTATATTTATATAGTACCTTCTTTTTCCTTTTAATTAGGTCTTTGTATGTATTTATCTTATCAGGTTTTAAAGACTCATCAAAATCATCCCTAATGGATTTCCTTGCAATTTTACACTCTATTATTACTCAAATTCTCTCCTAAGAGAAATTCCTAACCCCAATGGGAGAGTTTATGGGAAACTCTTAGGAAAGCCACCAATTGTCACCTCGGTAGCCTTGTCCCACTCTTCAAACCAACGAAAAGGGAACTATCCTATTCTAGGGGGATCTCTATGTTCAAGCAATCTAGATTCATTGCAAGTGTATGAGTATCTTGTTAGCTTGAACTTGAATTATGAATCTTTATTACAAATAATCAATTTTCCTTATATGGGATATTAATGATTAAACTTGCAAATTGATGAATACAAGTGTCCCAAAACAAGTTAGGAATAAAATGATTTATCCAAAAAAACAAATATCCAATTGTAATGTGCCAATACTAAAAACAAATGCATCAACAATTATGAAAGCAAGTGTAAACAAATATCCAATACTAATGTGCCAATACTAAAAAAATGCACCAACAATTATGAAAGCAAGTGATCCACAAAATACAATGGAAAATGAAATGACTATTGACAAGCTCAATGTACCAAGAGAATAATGAATACCAATTCCAGAGTTGAGATTTATTCCAACCGAAAGATCACAAGTGCAAGGAAAATTGTGTGTTTCTTCAAAAAAAAAGATTTTGTAACTGAAAACATTATCCAAAACAACATATGAATGCTCATGAACCAAGAGAAATATTATAGTTTATGAATGTAATGTTGGTGTATATACACAATCAATGTTGTAGAAATTAGAGAAATTGTCATCCACGTGACCAATATATTTAAACTTAATATGTGGCAAGAGAATTCATAAACCAATCTTCCAATAACTATTCCAATTCTTCCAACTAATCATCAACTGAGATATCACATATTGTTTTTGTTGTTGTTGTGTTCAAGGAATAGATTAATGTTTAATCAAGTTATGAGATGTATGTGCTTCAAGTAGCATTCCTTAAGATCGTTATCCCATATATATTCAAGTTAAAGTACTATCACATCTCAGGTTTCCCACAGAATATATCATTTCAATGCATAAATTATTCAAAATGTCTATGCAACCAGATTCCACAAGTTAAAAATAGATCATGAATGATGTTATCACAAAACAGTTTAGGTTACCAGGTTGTGTCAACAATGTATAATATTTCTCACGAAAATGTCATGCCTTAAGACTTGTTATAGCCCATAAACAGATTAAGTGTATATGCCAAAATAAGCACAATGATTACCAAGTCTTATTAGCAATGTGCAAGCATGTTCAATGTGAAACAATATCAACCACAAGGATTCCAGATTTAACCCTTTTTTATTGTATTTTAGAACAACAGAATAAGTGTGCTAGATCAACCACAAAAATGAAAGTTGAAGGTGAATTGAATAGGTTTCAAGAAGAGGTCATTGGAGACCCCTTTGCTCTGCTTAGATGTTACCAATTTTAAGCCTTTAAACCAACAAAAATCGTTCCATTTATTTATCACGTTGTTACAAATCACTGTAGATATATAATAGAGAGAATATGTAATGTAAAGGTAAGCTAGTGAATATAATTGATATATTGTTTTATCACTCATGGTATCAGAGCATGGTCCAATGAAGACACCTACAGTGTCTATAGCTAAGTATTTCTTGCTACTGGTTATCAACACTTCTTATTCAAAAGGAAAGGAGGCTAGATCAGACACAAGCATCAACTTCATCCAATATAGAGAGTGTCTTTAGAATGTGTTTCAAAGGAAAAGACAAACATATAAATAGTGGGGTGAGAGAGGCTAGCAACACATCAAGGAGGCAAACATTTAGATTTTATTACTCTAATAAGCTTGGACACTTCAAGAGATTGTCAGAAAAGAAAACATGAAAACATGATCTGGCAAGTGGTCAAATGAAATCGAGGCATGGAAATGTTTCTAAAGGAGGTGAATAAGAAGAAACATGTGATTTTTCATTTGTGGCATCATATAATCGATCAACCAAATCTACAACCTGATATTTTGACTCAAGTGCATCTCACCGCTACACATGTCACAGAGACTAGTAAGTAAATTTCATTGAAGATAAGAGCCGTAGTGAATATGTTTCCTTGGGTGATGATTGGACTTACTATATTAGAGGATGTGGGGTTATTTGTGTCATATTGAACATACATGTAAGTTATATTTTCAAGAATGTTCGATATGTTCCTAACATGAACAAAAATATGCTATCTATTAGTGAGATAACTAAGAATCCTACTCTTTGTGTAAACTTTCAAGGAAACAAATGTATGGTTTATACTCTTCATGACAACAAGGTGATTGTTGTTGGTAATGGTGAAAAAGGATTGTATAAACTTGTCGATTTAAATACAATGAAGGCACATGCACTAGCTGTAGTAGATAATACCAATGTAATATGGCATGAAAGGCTTGGACACCTAAGCTATCAATATTTATCTATACTTAGTAAGACTAATATGGTGGATGGTCTTCCTTCCATTCGGGAATGTCAAAATGTATGTACAAGTTGTTAGATGAAAAAAAAAATCAACATTCATTTGATATTGATAAAGCATGGTGAGCCAAAGGAATTTGGACCTAGCACATGCTAATCGACATGGTCCAATGAAGACACCTACAGTGTTTAGAGCTAAGTATTTATTTCTATTGGTTGATGACTTTTTACAAAAAGATATGGGTTTATTTTTTGAATAATAAGTCATATTGTTTTTCAAAGTTTGTAGCATCGAAATATTTGGTAGAGAAACAAACAAGTAAACATGTCAAAGCTCTGAGATCTGATAATGGAGGCGAGTTTGTTTCAACCTGGTTCAAGGAATTCTACACAAGGGAAGGTATACACGAGAAATATACTACTCTATACACTCCACATCAAAATGGAGTGGTGGAAAGGAGGAATGGTATAGTTATGGAAATGGCAAGATGCATGGTGCATAGCCAAAATATGCCATATCCATATTGTGCAGAAGCAATGAATATTGTGGTTTACATCCTTAACAAAAGTCCTTGTAATCTTTGTGGGAAATCACTCCCGAGGAATCATGATCAAGCAGAAAACCTTTTGTAAGTGATTTCCATGTTTTGGTTGTATTGGTTTTGCACATATTCCTAAGTAAAAGAGAAGTAACTTAGATGCAAAAAAAAGGTGTATATGTTTGTTGTCTATAACGGGCAGTCTAAATCATTCCAACTACTAGATGTCTCTATAAACAAAATTGTGATTAATAGAGATGTCGTTGTAGATGAGAAAATACCATTCTTCTATGATAATGGAAAATATATGGATAGTAGTGTATGGGAAACTATTGTTGATTCAAGAACAAGTTTTGGTGTTGAAATCAAACATGGCTCAGAGTCAGAAACATCAAATGAGTCTAGTTCCAGGGGGAGATCTAGTGAAGAAGAGAAGGATTCTTCATAGCAAGATAAAGAAGGACAATATAAGAGACTAAAGTGGTGCTATAACACGATGTATGATGTGTAGGAAGATGAATTTCCAAAGGAAATGGAAGGTCGGTCTATGCGATCAAGGAAATAGATTGTGCAAGCTGGTGAGCAGATAAATTTTTCTCTAACTTCTATTGTTTTGTAGGAATTTGAACCTAGAGAATTTGAAGAAGACAAAAGAAAACTTGAGTGGGAAGTTGCCATGAAGGTGGAATATGATGCATTGATGAGAAACAAGACTTGGTTGTTATCAACATTGCCTCCAAGGGAGAATTTAATTGGTTTTAAATGGATTTATAAAGTAAAATATAAGTCAAATGGTTCTTTGGATAAATACAAAGCTTGTCTTGTTTCCAAAGAATTTGCACAGGAGGAAGGTGTAGATTATGAAGAAACATTTTCTCCAATTGCAAACATGGTAACAATTCAACTAATTATCTCCATTGCTGCTCATTTTGGTAGGAAGGTATATCACATGGACATTAAAAGTGATTTCTTGAATGGATACTTGGATGAGGAGGTTTACATGGTGCGACCATGTGTGTTTTAGGTTTATGAAAAGAAGCATCTATTTTTTTGGTTGGTAAAATCCCTTTATGGCTCAAGTAGGCTCCTCGAGCTTAGTATTTTAAAATTGATCAGTATATTAGACATTCTGGATTCGAAAAAAGCTATTATGAACCCACTCTCTATGTCAAAAACAATGGTGATGACATGGTGATCCTAATTGTATATGTTGATGATGTTTCCATCACCAGAAGCAGTGTCAACATGATTTAACAAGGGAAATATGATATTTGTTCTATCTTGAAATGAATAATTTAGGCCTGCTTCATTATTGTTTAGGTGTAGAATTTTGGCAATCTGATCATACTATATTTGTATCACAAGTCAAGTATGCCAAAGCTCTCTTAGAAGAATTCAAAATAATTGAATGTAATCCTACATCTACACCTATGAAGTTGGGATAAAACTCTCAACTTACACTAACTCATTATTGATCAATGAGTCTCTGTATCGACAATTGGTAGGTAGTTTGATTTATATTACTACTACATGATCGGATATATTTTTTGCAGTAAGTTATCTTTCTAGATTGATTTATAAATCTCAACAACTACATTGGCAAGTTCCAAAATGAGTTCTTCAGTATGTCAAAGGGACCCTTGATTTTGTCATTCGATATCAGAGATCTATTGACTTCATGCTATCGAGATATATTATTTGTAGTTGGGTTGGATCAGTTGATACAAGAAAATCAACAACAGGTTATCTATTCACTCTTGGTTCACGGGTAATTTCATGGCAAAGTAAGATACAAACTACAATTGCATTATCCTCCACTGAAGCAGAATACAAGGGATCTGTCAGTATAGCTTGCGAGGCAATATGGTCATGAAGGATACTGTTTTATCTTCAACTTGACCAAACAACTCAGACCTCACTTTTCTTAAACAATCAAAGTGTTCTCAAGATGGTGAAGAATCCAGTCTATCATGTCAGAACTAAGCATATTGAAGTTTATCACCATAACATCAGACAATTGGTTGATAATGAAGACTTTTGTATTTATTATTGTCCCATAAAAGAACAAACTGCTGACATAATGACAAAACCACTTAGCAATGGTAAATTTATCAACTTTAGAGATAAACTTGGAATTGTATTTGGTTTAGTCATTAAGGGAGGGTGTTAGATTAGATCAAATCACAGGTTTATTGTTGTCCAATAAATACACCAATAGAAGTTTGTTGTGTGTATGTTAATTTAGGGGAAATCGTTCCATTTCTTTAGCACAATGTTACAAATCCTTGTAGTTATGTAATAGAGAGAACATGCAATGTAAAAGTAAGTTGGTGAATACAATTAATCTGTTGCTTTATCTTTCAAGAAGCAAGTCAATGTGTGGCTAAACCAATATCAAACCCCTAAACAACAATTACCAAAACTTTAAAGAATTACTTGATTGTATAATTCACCTTCTTTAAGCCCTTTTAAATTCATAATTTACTAAATATATCCATCCATGAGACAATAAACGGTGAATCAACTTGATATGGAAAATATTAATGCTGAAAATAAAATCCACCTTTTAGAAGATAAGTTCCATCAATAGCATGTGCAAAATATCAAATTATTGGCCTATATAATGCGTTGATTAGGTTCATTAGAATTTAAGTGACTAGTTATATGCGACTTATTTGAAATGAAATTCTAGATCTAAATCAAATCCTCCAATTGATGAATCAATTAGTAACCAAAATAGGGCATTAGCAAATCAACATAAAATCTATTGATGAATGGAACGATTTGCAAAGAAATAATCAAGTCTATATTAGATCTAAAAATTTATCCTATATACTTGAAGAAATTGCAACCTTGATCAATGAAGTTAACTTGATAAAACCCTAGATTGCTTTTAAAACAAAGTAAAATGAAATTAAAACTAAAAGTGAGTGAGAATAAAATAAAAGAGACTAGTGCCTAACTTCCACTTGGGTTGTGGGGTCACACTTGGCTTTTCTTGAGGCTTGATCCTTGTATTGTTCCTTGGGATTCCAAGAAACCGTTAGGTGTACCCATTAAATTCTCCAATAAATACTTGGTTGCTTCAAGATATTAGTGGGGAGAAAAGTGTTTTACCATCTCTTCCAAGTAGCAAAGAGTAGCCACTATTATATCCTAAAGTAAGAGCTAGAAATCAAACTAAGACTTGCTAGACTCAATACTGTAGATATAGAGAGAAATGACTAAAGAATGCAGGGAAATAACATTACCTCACAAGATCCTCTAGTTGTAACAAGATGTTCTTCTTGTGTCTTCTTGCTAGCTCCTTCATCCACTATAACCCATTTCATACAAACACTCTTAATAGCCTTCAACAAGTAAAACCCTAAAAACAATATCATAGATAGACAACAATACAAGTGTAAGTGAGATAAAAAAATTTCTTCTATTCTCCAACTATTTACAAATTATAAGGACCCCTCTTTATAAATACAAGGTACCTCTCTAAACCATGTGTAACTACTATGTGTTGGATACAAAACAATGAGAAAATATAAGGTGCTCTAGTGCAAGTGAAAATACATGAGGCACCCTCAATATCATGGCCCGATACCACTCCAAGAAAATAAAATAAGGAAATAGGTGGTGTGCCCTCCTAAATGCTCCATTAAACTCATCAAAATCATACATCCAATCAACTAAGGGATCGAGAAAGGGTGTGCCCTTCTAACCAACTCCATGAAGGAAGGGATAAAAAATATAGTATAGAAGACTGGTCAACAAGGAGAAGTGTGCCCCATTAGAAGATAAAAAATAATGGCATGTGTGGCACCAAGTAGGAGGTGCTCCATCATGTGAATGGTCCAATAGAGAAATAACCACCTCAACCACCTCAACCACCTCATAACTAGCTATAACAACTTGTAATCAACTAGTCCAAGTGTGTAACAACCTCATAGTTGACCCCAACAAACCCACACATGTGGTCAATAAGGCTAAGTAAGCCACACATGTGAGATTACATGTCCATGAAAGCAAGTGCACCCTCTAGGAATGGTCCATGTGACGCACGATGATGATGTGGAGTCCATATCATCATCCAATGAATTTTCATAGATCTCAATGTAGTGACACACATCTTGAGGCATGGTACATGGATCCCAAGGTGTAGATGTTACCCCGATGAAAATGCACAAATCATAATGTAGAGTGCCTAATTATAGTGGCAAGTATAACCCCCTTACAATTCATTAGGTGATGCACACCAATTGATCTCTTCTAATAACATTATGACATAAGTTAATTTTAGAATTTGTCTAAATTTTACCATAGGAGGAAAATCTTTACCCTTATTACATGTGAGAAATCATAAGACAAGGAGTATTTCCTAGATCACTAAGTTAAATGTAGGTGAGATGATGGATAATGTGCAAAAGGAGAATGGGAAATTTCATGTATTGACTGTCAAAGTTGTGTATGATGATGTTTAAGGTATTTTGTCTTGTCCAACTAGCTTTCAAGAGCTAGGAATCTTCATTAATTCCATGTGTAAACCTTTTTGAGGGAGTGTTTAGCATAGAGTTACCACCTTGACACTTTATTTTACCACCCCTTTAAAATTTTCCTTCATTTTCTATTCATTTATTTATATATGCATTATTAAGCATAGGACTTAGAGGTAAGGGCCTTTTAATGAGGTGGTATAGCTCTAACACTAATATTTTTTTACTTTAATTTTTTCATGCGCTTCACTTGTATCCTTTTGGGCTTCGTTTAATTAGGCTTCTATATAATGGAGTCTTCATTTTATTTTCTATACCTTATTGGATGGCATATGAAAAGTTAAACATGAGTGGGAATGGATTTTTATGAATGAGATGGAAGTAAACGAGAAAAATGTAAAGTGTTATGTATGGTTTAGGATGTGAAACACATTATATCAACTAGATTTCTAGCAATACAACTTGACCCAAGACCTAACAACACTTCAAAAGGATAATTATGTCCATTAGTGCAGACCCCCCTCCTCTCCAAGGGTTGTGTGACCTCCTGATCTTAGGATATTCTCAAGACTGAACTAAACCTGTCTTCGATTACTTGTTGGAACCTCTAAGAAACAATCTACATGTCTTTGCAAAACTCCACTCGCATGCACAAGTGCTAAGCGCAAGCCTTCTCCATGTGACCACACCTTATGACCGCACGCTTATTTGAAAGGGTGCGTCATGATTTCATGTATTGGCTATATGATTCAACCGACTCTCCGTCTTTTGAACTCCTGAGTCCCGAAACTCCGACAAGGGCCTAGCGCATGCCATCTCCTCCCTTATCTTTCATCCATATGAACCTTCTCTATGAACTGGGGACAATTCTTCCGAGTGCGTTGGCATTTCACATATCGGGAACTCTCGATGTGATTCACCTCTGTTCTCCTGATACTCTAATACCCGAAATTACAAAATCTTCGGATCAGATCAACGGTCCACACTAGCTCTCCAGCCAACAACTGCGATCAATTTACGCTTCGCGAATTCTCACAACTCCACCTTTTGACCTTTCCACTCTACGAGTCAGCTAAATGTTGATCTCTTACCACGTGTCCCCTTCAAATAGACGGTCTCGATGATTTTGGGATTTCGTGTTTCAGGGTTTCACAAATTTCACTCTGCTTCTTTCAAATCCTTTGGTTTTGCGAAATTCCGATAAATCCTCGCGGCTAATCAGTGCGCTACTTCTCTGAGATCTAATGGCTTGAAATATTTCGGCTCCTCCTAAATGAATCTTAACCCTCAATCTTATCCAACCTTCAAACTTCTTGTCTTAAGGATTTCTCTTGCTCAATCCTCCATACTTGTTCCTTCCTTCGAACTTCAATCTTCTGCGCTTCACCTTTGAATGCTTCAAATCTTAAAAAATTAGAAACTTTTATAAGTGTTTCGTCTCAAAACTTAAAATCACTACTCATCCTGATATTCTGGTAAACGAAACTTAAATCTTGTCCCTAGCACACAATTGCACTCTGTGTATTTTTCAAAAGAATTTTTGACACCCTCCTGGCATACTCTGTGCTCAACCTCCAGAACTTTCAAACTTTAATACAAGTTTGTTTCTACATGCACTCCTTGCGCTCGATATGCACACTCTGCATATGAAAATTCCCCACTACCTCTTCTAAGCTTTAAGTCGAAAAAGACTTATTTACACGCACTCCTTGTGCTTTGCGTACACTCCTTTCATATCTTACAGAAGAGAAACAATTGAAGTCTTTCAGTTATTTATTCATTCACTAGGAAAATCATACATTCACAACCACATAACAACACTGTCAAACTGTAAACAAATATCAACACTGTGTATTTGGGTCAATTTTCCTCTGTTCTATTCATTTTAGAAGAAAATGTAATTACAATCGCTATCTCCTACAGATACAAACTGAAACTTGTCTAAGGACCCAGAGCTTCGTCGCCCTTCTTCCTCCTATCTAAATACTATTACATTCTATTCAAGCGGTTACCTACTCAACTGAATTAATACAACTTAATGACTAATACGGGAAATTATCGTCCACCTATAATTCCCCATGGTACAACAAAGAAAAATAATACTTTTTTTAATGTTACAAAGTGTTATTAGATCACACTTTAGTGTTTATCACATTCATGACCGGCTTAGAAGTTATGAATGTCACCTCCTAAACAACATGTGTAAGTATCAAACCCCCGAAGAAAAAAAAATTATTCCTTGAGAAATGTGTCACATATTTAGGTGGTTTTTCGGCACATGGTTTTTGCCAATGGTTTTCTATTTCCGGTTAAGGAATTAGGGTTGTGGACTAATATGGGTCATTGGGTTAGGGTTTTGGATGCCGCTGGCTCCTATATGTATATTGTATTGTAAACAATGTAGCACTATGAATGAATATAGAATATGTTGGTTTTCCCAGTTTGGGTTTCCAGGGGAAAAATCCTTGTGTAATGTTTGTATTTTCCATTGTATCTTTTCTGTTCTTTTATTGAAAATCTGTTTGCAATAGATATTGTACAAGGTTAAAATTTACAATAACAACATGTGTAAGTATCAAACCCATACATGAGAGCATAGTACAACAAGTGAAGTAAAACAAACTAAACCAAAGTACCATGAACATGTGCAATGAAAGCATAGTGTGACATCTACAAGTGCATATAGCATTTGAAGTGTAAAAGATAATATTTGATATACCATGGCTAAGTCATCTTATAGAACCGGGGAGTGATGTGAGGCTAGATCATCGTGTAATTGAAAGATAATAAGGAAAATGTCCGCATCTGGATGGCATGAGTAAAAGATCCCATGCCAATTGGAACACACCACACTGGCTATAGAGTGGCTTTGGGAGTATCATACCAAGGGTTGGTTGTTCCGATTTTTTTTAACATAATACCTTGATAGAGAACTTGTTGATGGAACTGGAAAGGGTTAATATAAAACCGTGATAGAGGTCTTTGATGTTGTCCTTAAAAGACAGGAGACTTAATTCACTATTTAAATCCTTTAAGTAAAGATTATCTTTACTTTTGTCAAAAATTTGGTGTCTTTGATTATCGAAATTTTCTTCAATGTGGCTTGTGTGCATGGAAAAAATTAGAGTTAAGTTTAAAGGTATATTATTTTAGTCGGGCTCATGGTCATTTAAAAGACCAAATTTTACTATTTGGTTGTATATAGGGATATCTAAGATCACATAATCCATGACATTATTTCCCAACCTAAGAATACAAGTCATCCAGTTGGAGTTTGACCACTTCATTACACCATTGCATATTATTAGGTTTTGAGAACTATAGAGTTTGACTAGCTCGATACCAAACAAATTGTTGGTCTAGCCTTCAATGTTTCTTTTGTATCTATTAGCTAAAACAAGGTCCTCATTTAGCCATAAAGAATGAGGGTTGGAACTATTGCTTAAAAAATAACTTGATCAATTGTAATTATAACATTAAAGTCTCCTAAGAGGAATATATTACCTTCATTTCTCAGATTTTAAAGATTATAAATATCATGTTAAAACTTAAAAAAAATAACAACATAAAAAAACAAATTTGAAAAAATAGAAAACCCTTCACCCTTTACACCCTCACTTGTAACTTAAAGGAGAGGTGGGAGAGGATAAATGTGGTGAAGTGAAGGTTTTAGGGAGGTAAAGTTATGGGGTGTGATTTTGAGAATTCCCCTTCCCATATCATTTATGTTTTTCAAATTTTTTTTCCAAAGTTTATTTTTTAATTTTTACAATTTTGTATTTCTTATTTCATTAAAAATTTTAATTGTATATTTTTTATTATTTTTTTAAATAGTTTTTGAGGTTTTGTTTTAAAAGTAAGGTAAGGTAAGTTTTTTTTTAAATATATTTTTGTCTTTTTTAATTTAAAAATTAAAATAAAAAATAAAAAAATCCAATGTTAATTTTTGTTTCACTTTTTATAATTTTATTTGCAAAGTTAACGGTTTTACAGTTTATGGTTTCAAAAATGTTACAATTTTAAGCAAGGAAATTAAGGTGTTACTAGTGGGACTTACTTTTTATTTCAGAATTGATTTTAGGATTTTTGCTGCAACGATACCCGTGGTCAAACCCATGGCTTCAATAAAATTGCAATTTTAACCTCCAAAAAATGGAGGGTATCACAACTGATAAAACCGCTTTTTGATTCAGAGGTTGATTTTAAGATTTTGATTGCAAAGGTACCCACTGTTAAGGCCATGGTGTCAAACAAGTTGTAATTTTAACCCCAGAAAAAAAGTATTGCTAGTAGTACCACTTTTCAATTTAGCGATGGATTTTAAGGTTTTGGTTAGCAACATTATGAGGTTGTTAAAGTCGTGGTTGAAAAAGGTAGTAATTTAAACAACCTTCCCCCCCCTCCATAAAAAAATGGTGCTACCAATAGAACAACTTTTTGAAACTAAGATAAAAACAACCACTAAATGCGACATCTAAAAAAATGAGAACTATGGAGGGTTCTCGTCAAGTAAGTAACATTATTTACCTACTTGCATATTTCTGGCACCATATCTAACTCCACAATTCTCCCTTTCTATTTATCCATCACCACCAAAATTTTCCTACCAACATATTGTTAAGCGTATTAAGATCCCTTACCCCTAACCCTCCTACGTTTTTTGGAAGGAAAAAATTGTCCCAAGCCATTAAGGCCCACCTTTTTTCCTTTTTTGGATCTCCCCAAAGGAAGGATGTTTAGAAACTTTTTATGGCTTCGAGAATTTTTGTTAGGGTTTCTAACACTGAGAAAAGGTACATAGGCATGGACCACGAAACATATTTGAACAAGGTTACTCTACCTAAAAGGTTAAGAGATCTCAAAGTCCAAGAACTTAGCTTGAGATATAACTTGGAAAGAATGTCTTCCCATGATATGTATCTCAATGCATTTTGAATGAGGGAAGCTCATAGATACTTTAAGAGGAGCAATCCTTTTTGAAAGACTAAGATTCTTCCAATATTGCACTAAGAGACTAGAGGGGTATTGAACAAAAATATTAGAGATTTTCCTTGATTGATAATAGTACCTAAGGCTAACAAAAAGGAATCTAGGGTGGATTTGGGGGCAGATGCTTCCTTTGTTGAAGGGTGATCCATCAATAGTGTGTCTTCCACAAATTTCAAACAAGAGAGGGAATATACATGATTGAGGATATGAAGGCCTTATAGATTGCCACCATAAATCACTTGATGCAGACTTTTTCTTAATCCATTTGCTATCAAAATAAATAAGAAAGGTGATAGAGGGTCACCTTGTATAATGTCTCCAGAAGGATTGAAGGTGGAAGAAGGGGATCCATTGACTAAAACAATGAAAAACGTTGAGGAGACCAATCGTTTAACCCAATAGATCCAGGTCGGACAAAAGTCAAAAAGTCGATAGCATTTGAACTAGAAAATCTTAGTTAAGAGAATCAAAGGATTTTGACATGTCAAGCTTGATTAGCATACCTAGCATTTTGGTCGATTTTAAGGAGTGGATATCCTCGTGCACTACAATGATCCCATCAAGAATATGTCTCCTTTCAATGAATCCTCCTTGCCCATGAGAGGTGATATGGGACATGATAGGTTTTAATATGTTTGAAATGACCTTTGAGATGATTTTATAGATCACATTGCACAACAAGATCGATCTAAATTTGTCTAGGGTCATATCACTCTTATCTAGGAATGATCTTAAGGAAGGTGGAGTTGAAAGTGATGCAGGTGCATCCTGCCTTCCACATTTTGTACATTTGGCAGAGATCTAAGGGGTCTTTCATTTAGGTTCCATAAGCATGATTTAATGTGTTTTTCTATGTTTTTAAGAATTTGGAATGTAATGTGTGTGTGAGGATTAAAATGTAAATGTTCTCGAATGTATGAGAGCATGAGGGTTGAGAGATCTTAGGAGATATTAGATCTCATAGGGATTGTGAATCCTAGATTAGGTTTGGTCAAGGATTTTATGGAAATAGAGGATATTTAGGATACGGTTGAGTGGATTGTGGATCTGAACTAGAAATGGTTGTAGAATCCTTTTGTACAAATATTGTAAGACTTCAGGCATTGATATGGCCAATTGAATGTTAATTAGGCCAAGGATAGGTATGGCCAAAAAATGTTAATTAGTCCAATAGAATGAGGATTGCAGTCTGTTGATTTAATCTAGACAAAGGAGGGCATGTGAGCCTGTTTAATTGTGTGTAATCACATGTATATGAATGAAAAAAAAATACAATGTTTGAGTATCACTGAAAAGCCTATGTATTTCAGATCTATTTATCTGTGTATTCATTACCTCTGTGAGGAAGAAGGGTAAGTTTGTGCATATAGCCAAGACTGTGTAATTGTGCTGTAGGGATGAGAAGGAGAACTCTTGAAAGGATACCTAGTGCAATATTGTACCCTATGTGAGGTCGAGAATGGTTATTCCAGTGATAATTGATCACGAGAAGGATTGATGATCCTATATAATGGTGGAGACAAAAGGTTTCATGATTACAGAGGAAGGCACATCAACTGTTATATCACCCCACCAATGGTTGATAGTCGTCTGATCGAGAGAAAGGAGTAAATCGATAATAAATTAGCAACAGTCATCAAAACTGAGAGTTGCAGAGGAGGACCGTCGGGTCAACGATTGATTAAGTCGTGACTATCAGATTAGGTTGAAGATATATCAATGGACGAGAATGATTGTGGAAGTCCAAAGGAAGATTAACGAGGGGGATACTTCACCTTCCGCAATCCAATAGGATTGTTGATCTCGATAGATTAGCAGATCAACGATGGACGTCGACCCCGCAACGAAGGAGGAAATTTCCATTGCAAAATTCGGGATCGGGTTTAAACACTGTGCTAGTTGTGGCTCCGCAATCCATTTTATCTATTGGATATGGGGGAAGATAGATCTACGTCGTAGGTTGAAGGAGGACGTAAGGGACTTGGTCACAACACTCATATACTGGAGCTAAAAAGGGAGTGTGAGGAGCTAAGGATTGGGTGATATTAGCACCCAAAAGATTGGAACGAGGTCATATCCTTCGATCACATGGGTCAGAGTTAGAGGTCCTTTGGTGTACAAAGAGAACCAACTTTAGTGCCTCTGTAATAAAATTGTGGGCATATGGATTCGATCATGTTAGTGATTGAATAAGAAGAGCATAGATGATCCTTGGCACCCCTATTTCGGGGTTTGGAATGTAGTTATAGAAGAATACTGCAATAAAGGGTTTTTAGGATGGGAGGTCCTGCATCAAGTGGTATCAAAGTGAGTAAAATCTCTTTGGGAGGAAAAGGATATCAAACAATAAATTCTGACAGAGTAAGGAAGACAAAGCAAGTGTTCTTTGTGCGCAATCGACAAAGATATTGCAAAGAAAGGGAGAGAGGATCAAATTTTAAATCTGACAGACAAAGGCATGGTTAAAAATAAATTGTTCATTCAAGTACACATGAATGGTGGAACAAGATCATGGAAAAAGGTCTCACATGTAAAAATTGATAAGTTAAATTGGTCTAAAGTGTATTTTTTGTGCAGGTCATAGCATCATGGAAGCTGTAGGAGAGTGAAGATTGAAGCATGTGGAAGAATTCAACAAAGTAGGTTGTTGAGGGAGGACAAAGAATAAGTTCTCAGAGGAAAGGAAAGTGAGAAATTGAATATGCAGTAGCAAACAACTTGGGAAGCTAAAGAGCAGGAGTGCTCAAAAGAGGGGTTATATTGCAGAGAGCCAAGAGAATGCCAATAGGATGACTTGGCATTGGTAACAAGAGGAGACTTGTTACAGAGAGATGAAGGAGGCTTGTTGCAACTCAAAAGTGGGAAAAGAGAGTCCACATAAGGAGAGGAATATGACTACTGATAGTCATGAGGGAAGCCACAATAAGGATACCAAGGAAAATGGTATTCAAGGGATGAGTCAAAGGAGTTTGACAAGGAATTTGTGGACATAAAGGAAAATTTAGATGTTATGTTAATGTTGCTAGAGGGACAAAGAGAAGACCAAAGGCAAGGTTGGAATATAAGAAGGAAGGAGGTGAAATGACATTCACTGTAGGTGAAACTAAAGACAAAGGATGGTTGCAAGGTTGAGATAAGAACTTGAAGCAGCTGAGTTTAAGATGCAGGTTGTTTATTATGAACCTGAGGAAAGAGATATCCTTAGAGAAGGATATGAAGGACAGGGGATGCTTGCAGAAAGTATCATGGACTGTAGATTTTAATGACAAAAATCAGCAAGCTAAAATTTATGTCAAACACTTAGCAACCTAGAGAAACTGTCTTTCATGAATTTCTGAAATGTCTCAAACCCATATTCAGAAATTACCATAAGAAGAAATACACATTCTTAAGAAAATTTGCAGTGGAAATAAACACAATGGAAAACATTCAATAACCTATGAAAAAATCAGAAATTTAGGCAAATTCTAGGGAAAACCCCAATGTGGGGAAACCCAACGAGAGAGAGAGATCTTATTATTCAGCTTCAGGAAAATACATATCAGTAGCAAAATCACAATTTCCAGCCAAGAAAAAAATCCACTTGCAGCACACCAAAACAGTCCCAAAATTTGCCTCGTAATCTATGCCAAATCCATATTGTTGTACGACCCTCCATGTACCTCGAAATTCATGGAAACAGTCAGTTGTACATACTATTCTGTACAACCCAAAAGCAACAAACAAAAGTCTTGAATATGCCTCGAAAATCATGCCAAAGATTGCCTCAATTTGCATGCCCACTTTCACTTGTTGTATGGACTGTACAGATCCATACAGTACAACCTCCCACAACATAAAAACAACTCAACAATGAAACATATATATTCCTTGGGATTTTTTCCCACAATGCTGCCCTAAATTTCCTCTCTCAATCCTACTAAAAAATTTCTCTCAATCTCTTCCTCTTGTGACTTGCACACTACCCAATGCATTCTTTTATAAATCTGAAAATGATATTTTCCCTCCAAAGTGTCTTTTCACCTTCCCCAACCCTAAATCCAAAGGCCAAGATTAAATCTTGTCTTTTTCAAGTTCAAGGGTCATGATTCATTCCCTCCAAAATGAATCACTTAAAATATTAAAGTAATTTCACTTTATTACATAAGTTCTTTATGAAATAAAGTCACTTTAAAATTAGAAAGTACACTTTATTAAAAAGTCACTTGAATAAAAGAACCACTTTTTAACAACTTTATAAAAACCCATTACAAAGTTAAGTGCGTGGTAGTGTAAACATAATGTTACATCTACATTCAAGACAAAATATGTGGAGTACCTCCCGAGCTACAAAGTTAACACTCCCTCTTAGCGAGGGATGTACTTGTTGCCATCTTCATCATCTGGTCCCATCACACTGTGCTCTGTAGGATCTCCCTCTGAACCTGGAGCCATTCTCAACACCTGCACAAAACTTGAACTAGAATATCTTCTGTTGGAAGCTACCTAGAACCCTGAGCTCCTAGGAGAATCCACTTCATCCTGAGCATTGGTTCGATCACACTAGTTGAGCCTCCTGTCAGAGCTCAGAAGAGGCTCGCTCTCTTCTCTCGGAATGCGAGTCTGAATCCTTGGCACCACCACAGTCTCAGAAGCCTCCCCATGCTCCTCATCTGATGTTGAATCATACACTGAAGGTTGTCCTCTCAACATAAACAATATATCCACCCGATTACCGATCAATTGCAACTCCATCGAGTCCACTCCCCCTCTATAGATAAAGACATGTTCCCTCTTGAACAATAAACAATATCCTACATCCTCCAAGGTTGAGAATGAGAGCAAGTTAACCCTCAACCCTGCAACAAAGAGAACTCCATCAAGCTCCAAGAGTCCCCCAAACTTGAGTTGGAATCTAACACTCCCAACTCCACATACATCTCTTTCCATACCACCTTCATTTACCTCTTGTCAGTCAGGACCAGTCTCTATGATATTAAGGAATACTCACTAGATTCTTGTCATGTGGAAAGAGGCTCCACTACCCACAATACATCGGATATCACCTCCAAATCCTCCGTTGTCGACACTGGAAACTAGGGTAACCAAAGAAAATTCTATGTCATACTTGGAAGAAAATTCCTCCATGGGAGTTGTAA
This sequence comes from Picea engelmannii, assembly GCA_009831015.1. Lineage (NCBI taxonomy): Eukaryota > Viridiplantae > Streptophyta > Pinopsida > Pinales > Pinaceae > Picea > Picea engelmannii. The sequence goes on from ML789654.1 coordinate 61,885, forward strand.
TAGTTGTCTCAGGTGCCTATGGTTCCTTCTTCTTCTTCTTCTTCTTCCTCTCAGGACAACGAGAGGCAAGGTGTCCCAACTGGTTGCAAAAATAGCATATGACTTTACTCAAGTCCCTTCTGGAACTTCCTTTCTTCTTGGTCTTTGCAACAAGAGCAACATTCTCATCGGCTCCATCTGTCTTTTGTTCACTACTTTGAGATCCTTCTTGGATCTCCTCTTGAGTGAAATCATCCCATGGTCTGCTCCAATATGGTAGATGCTCACATCCCACCACACCCTTCATGAAGACTTCTCATTCTTTGGTGAAGCCATTTAAGGCTATCCTCACAAACTCAAAATCCGATATGACCTCTCCAACAATAGCCAAATCATATTTTACTTGAGCTACCCGGGTAAGATGAGAAGAGAAATTCTCCTCCTTCCCCATCTTGGTATCATGTAGCTTATCCTTCAAGGCCATCTTTTGGTTCTCATTCTTTGCCTGAAATAAGTTCTTAAGTGTATCCCACATCTCCTTGGTTGTCTTCTTCTCAGCCAAGTGTGGAATAAGGTGATCCTTCACCCCATCCAGAATAATCCTCTGAGCCTTGGCCTCCTTGATCTCATGCAAGTCCAAAGCAACAAGATATGTTGTGGGAGCCGCCACAATAGAGTTGACATAGTTCCAAATCTTGTTCTCCTTGAGAACAACTAACAATCGGACCTTCCACTGCAAATAGTTGGAAATGAAATCCAACCGATCTTCAAATATAATGTGTGTATACATATTCCCTATCACAACTCAAGGAAAAAAATCAAAACCTTTCCCTCTTCAACTTTGCTCAAAAATCACACTGCCCACTGTCACTCGAAGACAAAGCTTTGATACCATGTAGATTTTAATGAAAAAAATCAGCAAGCTAAAATTTATGTCAAACACTTAGAAACCTAGAGATAATTGTCTTTCATAAACTTCTGAAATGTCTCAAACTCATATTCATAAATTACCATAAGCAGAAATACACATTGCTAAGAAAATATGCAGCGGAAACAAACACAATGGACAACATTCAATAACTCATGAAAAACTCAGAAATTTAGGCAAATGCCAGGGAAAACCCCAATGCGGGGAAACCCAACGAGATAGAGATATCTTATTATCCAGCTTCAGGAAAATACATATCAATAGCAAAATCACAATTTCCAGCCAAGAAAATAATCCACTTACAACACACCAAAACAGTCCCAAAATCTACCTCATAATCCATGCCAAATCTGTACTGTTGTACAACCCTCCCTGTACCTCGAAATCCATGTCAATAGTTAGTTATATGGATTGTTCTGTATGGCCTAGAAACAACAAACAAAATACTTGAATTTGCGTAAAACATTGTGCCAAATACTGCCTCAATTTGTGTGCACACTTTTACTTGTTGTACGGACTGTACGTATCCATACAATATAGCCTCCCATAGTAGAAAAACAACTCAGCAATGGAACAAATATCTTCTTTGGGATTTGTGCCCACTTTTCTTGGGAAATGTGCCCACAATGTTGCCCTAAATTTCCTCTCTCAAGCCTACTCGAAAATTTCTCTCAATCTTTTCCTCTTGTGTCTTGCACACTACCCAATGCATTCTTTTATAAATATGAAAATGACTCTAGTTTTTGATGTTTTTCCCATGTCGGATACTCATGTTTCCATGTCCTCCGTGTCCAATTTCCTCGTGGTGGGTGACTTAGGTTTTTACCTTTTCTTGGCTACATTTTTCCTATGAGTTTTCCCCAAAATTCAGCCAAAAATTCAGCCAAAAATTCAGAAAGATGGATGTAATTGTAGATTTTAATAGTTTAGATTACATATTTTAGGTGCCTTGGGCTTTTTAAGGATGTTGAATTAATTTATGCATTCAAAAACATGATTTGAGAAATGTTAAATTGTGATTTCTCCAATAATTGATTCTCTAGATTTAGGTGATAATGACAAAAACAAAAAACAAAAAAAACCATAGAATGTTTGGACTACGCCATTGGAGATTTATCTTTACATATTTCCTTCATATTGCATACACTGTATGTTGAGTGCAATTCATTTTTCATGCTCTTCATTATAAACAATAAAATGTCCTTGTAGATGGGCCTTAAGGAATGATTCTTTCTACCATTTTATGAAGATATAATCAGTTTCCACATCATCCACTACATCAAAAACTAGAATCATCAACAACAAACACATCACACATGTACACAAAGATCCATATATATATATATATATATATATATATATATATATATAGATAGATAGATAGATATATAGATAGATAGATAGATATATCGGTCCACATGTCATAAAGTGTTTACAAAATAGTACATCGCCCGTAGGCAGGTGAATCACCTCATCCCTACCAATACAAAACTAGATGTCACAACTATACAAAATGGGCTCACCAACCTATATATCATATACACAATTACATATCTCGCTGCCCTCAGGGAACCTCTAGGGATTCGACACTAGGTCCTCCCTCTGGCAGAGGTACCCCACTAGCTCCAGGTCCCTTAGGTCTCGAAAGAAACCGTCCAGTCATCGTAGCTCCAACTACAACTTCTTTGCGAATCAAGGTCTGTGACTCCGCCGATATCCCAATACACTACTCCAAGATCCCCTCATCCTAGATATGCACCCACATCCTCTCGGGCACTCCCTATAGAACCGCCTCTAGTCGACGACGGAAATCCTCAAAATCTCCCCCGGCCTCGGCTGGAGGAGAATGTGACGGTCCTGCCCCGGGGTCATCATAACGGCGCCTCTGGGACGCTCTATCATAATCACCAGGCCTCGCCCCAATATCCTCTCGACGTTGCCTCTCCCCTACTCGTAACTCTCCCCACGATGGTCTCACAGGCCCCTGGTGGGTTGGCACTCGGATCAACTCGACCTATCGTCCACATGATCCCACATCTACACAAACAAACACATGATAGAATCAACATCCATACAAATATCAACCATATGCTATACTATCTAAAAACAAAACCAATCAACAAAACCAGTAAAAAACACATCATACCTTGACGATCGAATACCTCTCCCAAAGGTAATATCATCTCAAGATCATCACGAAAATCTATCCCACTGTATGGAAACTGCAATATGATCTGTGGCATCTGACGCCACACCTGTGTAGCCTCGACCTTGAAGTAGTGGGCACCCTCCCCACCCCCATGATGAACCAAAATCATTGACCACTACCGCAGTCGCAGCTCTCGCACTCCTGACGGGTCTAACAACACTCTTGGGCACAACATGGACACCCTCTCTAGAAAGCAAGCCACCAGGATCGATCCAAAGGAAAAATCCCCTGAATCGACTGCTTGACACCTGGTGAGCTGTCCCACCATATTGGTGTGCAACATCAAGCCCCAGGCGAAATGCTCACCCCCTAGTGCCTGTTGCATGATCCTTAGCTGGCCACCACTGATACGCTGAGTCGCAAGGGACCCATACACTCTCATAACCATCACTTCCATGCAATGATGTACCAGGGCGTCCATCGCCCCAATCCTCACCACTGACCCAGACATAAAATCCTCTCCCGAGCAATATGTCCGGGCAAGGGTAGCCAACTTCCCCTCTCCAGCTACCACTGACTCAGCCGACAGTAGGGTTCCTTGAAAAGGGAGCCCAGTCAGAAAATAGACATCCTCCTCAGCAGAGAATGTCAAGTGCTCTCCACGCACAATAAAACACTGCAACTTCAGACTCCACATCGAGATCAGGAATTGCAATAGATACTCTTGTGCCCTCAAGAGTGGGCACTCAAAAAATTCAGAATCCCACAGGTCGCCAAAGCACCATGAACCGTCGACTCCTCATCCCTCACGACCTCCCTTAATCGGGACTAGTCCCTCTCTCTCCAATGGATCGACATCGTCCCCAATGATCACTTGCATCCACATATACAGTACTCGATCAACCATCACAAAAACACAAAAATCTTCGAAAAAAAAAAAAAAANAAGTTTTCTCACCCTCAACTTTGCCTCAAAGGCATGGCTGTCTTCCCCACAGGCGCATCTATTTACCCCACAGTCATGCATGTATGCGCATCTTTTAATCTCACAGGCACACATTCAGTGCACAACTATTCACTACATAGTTGTGCACTCATGCGCAACTGTCAGCAACACATCCGTGCACATATGCATGGCTGTGTTTCAGACAAGTGCGCACCACATGCACGCCTGTTTTCCCAAATAGTGCGCCCCCCTGCGTGGTTGTTTCCATTACAACCACGCATTCGTGCACGGGTCACCATTGATCGCCAACGCACTTGGGGGGCCACAACCCTCAAAATTCACCGTATGACCATCTGTATGGTCCTACCCAAAAATTGACACCTAACTACTATACAAGAGGATGAGACCACTAAACTTGACTCTAGCACCTATCGGATTGGCTTCCTCGCACTCCTGGAATCTTTGAATCTGCTCTGCAATCTCCTCTCTCACAAGTATCACAACAAGTAAAAATGAGGTGGTAATGTGGGCCCCATAGCTATATATAGTCCATTTTTCCAGACTTCCAGACTCAATTCTGGGAGCTCCGAGCGTCCATTTTTCAATCCATCTTCAGCCACAGGATCAACACCCCGTCATATACATCAAGACAGTCCCCAGGCTAGTTTTCATCCTTAGCCCCTGGGGAGCCATTTTTCCATACCCCGTTCAGGTATGCATGCTCATGTTCAAAATGATCAGATAAACGATTATATGTCCGATTATATTTAGATATTGTTCACGTCGGGTATTTGGTTGTCATGTGTGAAGGTACTTGGTCATCACACACCAGTGCGACCCCTTCAGGTATTTAATCAACACTGGCATGTCATCATTCCCTCTGAATATCAATTGCATCCCCAATCACACCCTTTGAAATTTTCCTTTAGGGTCCCTATATCTGTCTCTGCAGTATTGTCACCTCCACTGCATTTTGGGTACTGTCACCCGGTAGCACTCTGCCCCACATGAGTTGTCCCATTCATAGCCCCCCTTGGCACTTTGACACTCATGATGTTTTAAACCTTTAGGGATGGGAGTCCCGATAGTCTTACATCATGTCGTGAATCAACCACATACTCCTTCTCCTCATTTTGCTAGCCTACCCAACAGACTCCCAGGGCACTTCCTCACGATTTTGTTTTGACTGAACTCCTGCAACATCCTTTACCATCCATTTTATCCACCGTTAGTTTTCCCATCTTCATATTTCCCTCCATCTGTTTCCCTACCATAGAAACCCGCCTATGGGGCCCCAACCCCGCACTTATTTTTTAACCAACTTGCACTATCCTCAGGCCAAGCCATATCACACTAGGGCACTCGTTTCTGTATCTGCATTATTGTCCCCACTGATTTCTTAATTCTTTTTGTAACTGAGCCATTGTCTCTAGCATTAAGCAATGCACAACTGTTTGACTGAAGTAGGAGGGGGAAAATCAACTATAATGGCAATCTTAGATGGATATACTAGCAATCCCTGCTTGCATACAATATGACCTAACAACACTCCAAAGGGTGAAAAGAAGATGCACTTCTTCAGGTTTATATAAATATGACACTGTATGCACTTGTCCAACATTAGCCTTAGACATTGAATATGATTTTTCAATAAACTAAAAACAATCCAATCATCAAAGTACACTTCTAGGAATTTATGTAGAAACTCCTTGAATGCTTCGACCACCACCCTGCAAAAGATGGCTGGGGAATTCTTCAATCCAAACGACATCATTGTATATTGGTAGGATCCCCATTCTGTGGCAAAAGTGGTCTTATGGTGATATTCCTTGGTAATATGGATTTGATGGTATCTTGAAAATCCATCTGTAAAAGAATATACCTCCTGGCCTCCTACATTATCTAACACTTTGTCAGTAAATGGTGTAGGGAATGGGTCATGCAAACAGGCATCATTCAGCTTCCTGAGATCTACGCAGATCCTAATCTCTCCTATCTTCTTTTCTTGTACCACCATAGAAATAATCCACTCTGACTCTTTGACGGGTTCTATGATTCCTACTTCCAGCATTTTGTCGAGCTCAATTTTCACTTTCTCCTTATATTTAGGGTTCAATCTATAGGGTCTTTGTTTGAATAGCCTGGCATATAGTTTCAAAGGGATCCTCATCTCTCCCATAGGCCCTTTAATGTTATAGCAATATTTTCCTCACCATTTCTATCTTGCAGAGAGGGCCTTTTTTTATTTCCCTATGCAGACTTATCCATTTTTTGACAAACCCAGAGCTAAAAATAAACATTTATCCCTATAGTACTCCCTTTAGCCCTATGAATTACAGTATTTTTTTATTTTATTACTATTTATAAGATATGTTTACCCACTTTATATAGTTTCATGCTATTTTTTAACCAAATGGACTAATTCAAATATGGTTTTGAGCTGGTTTGTTGTAGTTTTGACTCAGTTTTCTTGTGGATTTCAACGTCATGATTGGTTGTTCTTCACCTCGGGCAGGTATTTTCATAACCTAGCATATAGGATAGGTATCCACTCCACCATGCATTGTCTCATTATCCTTTGACTACCTCCCTTTTACTCCTTAGGTATGAACCCATTTGTTGCGACACAAAACCTTCCAGCTGTTATAAGTAATGTCGCTAATAAATGATAGAGACTTACCAAACATGGGTACCCTAGTTAGATCCCCTTTTTCATTTGGTGCCCATGACGAGTTTTTCCTTAGGACCGGGAGTCCATTATAACTTGATACATGACTTTATAATGAGCCTCATTTCTCATTCATGCACATGCAACCTTATTCCCCGCAGACTCTCCAAAACGAGTATTAGTTAATCTCTTTTCCGACTCGTCTAAAAACCAAAAATATTATTGAGTGATTTGTCCCTATCACACTCGCTAAACTGAATTTGAAAGGTCATGAGTCTTAGTTAAGATCTTTTCTGACTCGTTATAAAAAATGGAAAATATTGTCGAGTGAACTTGTCTTTTTCACACTCGTAAATTGGATTTGAAAAGATGTTTATTTGGCACAAGGTTACCCCTTTTTCACACCAAGTAGACTACAAGACATAAAAAAGGATTTTTTTGGTGTTAAGTTGTGATTGCATCTCATGCCCTCACTTGCAGTATTGAGCATTTAGTCGGTTCTCACTTTGCGTTATAAACCGTTGCCTAAGAATTTTTACATCCTCAACCAAGCAGAGCCTTGTTTATATCCTTCGCAATTTGACACCATATATCCTGGAGGAAACATCACCCTGAGTGTCCATCTCTCGCATGCATTTCCTTGCATTAAGAATAGGTACTTTCCACTGCTATAACTAGTTTTACTTACTTGCGACACTCATTTCCTCCTTTGTATCATAACATTCATTTGTTATGAAAAAACAAAAAAAGACGGTCAGGAAGGGAGTACTATATTATAATTGGCCGCAATCGTGTCTCCTTTGAATAGAGAAAAAAATTATTAAGTCCTTGTGTCATCATAATTTTTGGTTTTAGCATGGCCTTAGGAAGATTATCTCATTATAGAGTTTTATCTACTGATTGGTTACTCTTCAAGTTCCTATAGAGAATGTTATTGATGCCTCCTGCATCTAATTGTCACATCATTGAGTCTATGATGCCGGAGTCCACCACAATTCTCATGTTCTTGTTCAAAGGAAGTCTCACAACCTGCGTCGGCCACTCCTCATAAATCTTGACTTTTCATGTTGGCCATACACTCAGTTTTTCTCAGAATCACATGATACTATGGTCTTATCACGCACCCTGGCCCTACTTGCATCATCGGTAGGTCACCTTGAATCCAACAATCGACATTTCATCATTGGTTGTTGACTGGGTGCTTTCCCTTATGTTCAACAGAAAGAAATCTATTCACACTTTGGGATTCATGCAGTGTCTTGGATTCCATTAGCATTATTGATGGTTTCCTCACCTCTGTTAGTAGTTTTCATCATTGGCTTGTATTCAGAGGGTATTTTTCATGTACCACTTGCATTTGATACATGCAAAAGACACACAGGGTCATTGGTTCGTGAACATGTTCTTCGTCCGGTCTCCACCAAATCATGAAGTTCCTTCTTTGTTCCTCGTGCTGACTGATGAGAGATGCCTTAATTCTCTCCTTTCAGCGGGTCTCTTTCCATCGAATTCAACTCATCTATTCTGAATACGAGACCTAGAGTTTTATGGGTACCTTGAGGCTTGCAGTCATTAGTGGCAGGATCTCTCGCCATTGACAGATGGGAATACATCAATGCCTACTGATCAATGGATTTCTCAAGTGTTCGACACTGATTCCTTTATTCACACTTGTAGGAATGTACTCGATGCCTTGATACCTACTTTCATTATTGGTAGGTTGTCTCATGTTTGTTAACGGTATACCTCAATGACCGATAATCAAACAATGTATCATTATGTTCGACCTCAACTCCTTTATTCACATGATGTAGAATTGAACCCTTGGTAGATAGTGTAGAATACTTGAAGACACCACTATGTGGCTACAAATTTCCTAAGTTGTTGCTTCCCTTTCATTGGACCAACACCTGTTTGACTTTAAAGATCACGGGAGATCAGATTGTACTCCGTGGTATACAAATATCTTCATATTTATTTTTAGACTGGTTTCACTGGGCCTTGTTTATGACTATGATAGACTTTGGCATATAACTGCAATTTTATCTACCTATTCATGGCCACAGACACTTATTGGTATATTTTCCACATGGATCTACATTGTATTCTTGGAAACCATGTATGCAAAGTCAATATAGAATGTAATGAGCAATCGATTTCATCTAGTTGGTTCTCTACCACTCCAATCCTGGGTTATTTATAATGTATTTTGGCCATCACAGACACTCCTCTGATCTCACACATTAGGGGGCATCTGTTATAGCAATATTTTTCTCACCATTTCTATCTTGCATAGAGGGACTTTTTCCATTTCCCTATGTAGACTTATCATTCCTTTTTTGACAAACCCATAGATAAAAATAAACATTTTTCCACATATACATGCCCTATCATCTATACAACAAGCGTATACGTAGGTTTCTCCACTACAACCCACATACATCGAGATTTGTGCCAGAAAATACAAAAATGGAGTCGAGTTTCCATGCCATGACAAGAGATCTCTGATCCTTGGCCTTCCATATACTGGAAACGTTCCGACTTGACCCTTCAGTTGCATTTTGAAGGCTATAAGAGCACAATTTCAAGCTATGGAAAAGAGGAGAAAGCATTCAACTTTGAGAGAAAAGTTACTCTAGAGAAATTACTTCATATTGAGTCTGCATCCCTTTGTCCCTCAAGTCTGAACACTTAATAATTATGGGACAAAATTATTGGTAGGAAAATCTTGATGATAAGTCTCCTTTGAGCTTGCCTTTTTCCATTTCCCTATGCAGACTTATCATCCATTTTTCCATTTCCCTCGTAATAGAATGGGTCATGTAAATAAGAATCGTTTAGCTTCATGAGATCTACAGAGATCATGATCTCTCATTTCTTGTCTTGTACCACCATAGGGCTAATCCACTCTGACTCTTCGACAGGTTCTATGATTCCTACTTCCAGCATTCTGTCGAGCTCAATTTTCACTTTCTCCTTATATTTAGGGTTCAATCTTTAAGGTCTCTGTTTGACTGGCCTGGCATCTGGTTTCAAAGGGATCCTCATCTCTCCCATAGGCCCTTTAATTCCCTTCATATTAGTGAACTTGGTTGGAAACAAGTCCTAATATTCATGTTGTAACTCTGAGATCTTGTCAATAGTGGAAACATCCCAATAGTCTCCAACATTTGCAAGCTTCGATGTTTTCTTTGTTCCAATATTAACTTTCTTGATCTTGATTGGATATCCAATGAAAGGTAGCTAAACTCCTGGTCCTTCTATGTCTCTTTGGACTTCTATTTCAGCGATGTTCACCTTCCTAGGATCATCGTCTTCATCAACATTGATGTTGTAATAGCCTTGTAGTTTCTGGAGAGGTGTATTCCATTCATCCTCTTCTTGTTCCAAAGGGAGGCTAGATGCCACCTCAAATAATTTATGTCATACAATATGTAATTATTGATCTACTAAAGGATATTGAATTTCAAATAAGAAGGTAGTTACAAAGTTCTGAGTCATACCTTCCCAATCTACAGTGATGAGGCATAGTGTTGGAAAATATTTAACAGACAACGAATGGCAAATATTTAACAAACATCGAATGCTTGTCATTGATGGCGAGTAGCATAAGTACAGGAATAATGTACAGAGGATTGATGGCATGAGTACAGAAATTTTGTAACAGACAGACAAACAAAAGATAATTTCAGGAAGGCGAATGATCGAAGGCAGCGAATGATCGAACGCAACATTGATCGAGTGATCGAAGACCCGTAAAGTTTGAGAAGAATCTTTGATCGTTGGATTCCATTCAAAATTCCTGAAAGAACGAGGGTCATTAGATCTGAATGTAGACAAGAAGAGATCGTTGAAGAGGAGGACATATCTTAGCCGTCAGATCCAAGTGCAGGATCCGACCATTGTTGGATCAAGAAGAACCTGCACGTCCTTTAAGGTACAAGGAGAAGCGGGCGTAATCGCGATATGAAAAATCGTGACTTTATCTGAGTCGTCAGATCAAGGTTGACTCTGGACCATTGATCTCATTTCATGTCAGAGTTTCGTGGATCGCAAGTTGAAGAGGTCAAAGAATATTAACATCAAGAATCGCAAAATCGTGACTTAATCTAAGCCATCAGATCAAGGTGGAATCTGGACCGTAGATTCCAGTTCATGTCGGAGTTTCGGGGATCGAGAGTTGGAGATGTCAAAGTTTATTAACATCAGGAATCCCGATATCACGATATGTGAAATCGCAATGTAATCTGAGCCGTTAGTTCAAGATCAGATCTGGACCGTTGATCTAACTCCATATCGGAGTTTTGCGAATCGCAACATGGAGAGGCAAAGAACCCAATGCAACAAGAATGCCAAAATGCCAAAATCGCGATTCAATCATAGCCATTGAATCAATATCACATCTGAACCATCGAATCACAGGACATGTGGAAAGTGATCGAAATTTCGCTGACTTGGGGTCAACGGAGCACAGTGTCGAAAATCACGAAATGAGAAATCGCGAAAGAGATTTTTGCGTAGGCGCTTGGTTATGACCACAGTCATATTGGGGAAGGAGCTAGTGCAGAAAAGTTCTGTATCGGAATTTTGGGGATCGAGAGACACTCAGCATAGGATTGTCGAAATGTCGAAACCCGATTTAAAGGTAATGTCAATATAGTTCATCCAACGATGCAGATAAATTGGAATATGATCGGAAGGTTATTGTTCTCTCTCATAGTCAGTTACGAATTTGTTAGTGAAACGGATTCATGATTGCGAATCTGTTGGCATTTCAGTTGCTCGGACAATTGTCTTCCTTTTTTCCTAAGGAGATGGGAAGTGGAACCGCCGTGAAGGTGTATACAAGAAAAGGAGAAAGACAGTGTGATAGTTTTTTTTTTGGTTGTTCTGTATGAGAAAAGAATGAAACTGTAAGAAAAGAAAATGAGAGGATGCGCAGGAGGATATTGAGCATATGTGTAGTGTGAGATGAAACGCAGAGTAGAATAACAGAACAAGTCGAAGAAGAGCAGAATGAGAGAATGAGTTGATGCAGAGAATACCTGCTAAACAGATAGAGGAATAAATGAATTGCAGAACAGTTAGAACATGACCAGATGTACAGAACAAAGAAAGATTGGTAAGAATTGATGTATTTGTATAGTTGAATGTTTTTATGTTCATTTATATTCTAGGGAAGTTGGGAGGTTCTCGGGAGGACTGTTGTCCTCAGAGGTTCAAGTGGGAGCTTGAACACAGGAAGTTGTAGCTTCCATCTAGTTGCAGCCAGAGAAACCAGGGTGGCAGGGTGGTGCAAGGGAGAACAAGTGTTATCTGTTATACAGGTTGGAGCCTGTGTAACTGGAAGTTGGTTCTTCCATCCAGTTGGTGCTAGAACATATAGGGAGTTGGTTCTTCCTTCTAGTGGGTGCTAGAGAAACGAGGGAGTTGGTGCTTCCTTCTAGTGGGTGCTAGAGAAACCAGAGAGTTGGTGCTCTCAAACAAGTTGCAGCTTGTGAAATAGAGGTAGCAGCCTCACATTGAGTTGGTGCTCAATTAAAGATGATGTACAGAACTTAAAAGACTGCCTATCATTTCGAAGAAGAAGAGGTTTTCTCCCTTTATGGGTTTCCTCGTGAAAATCTGTCTCTGTGTATACCT
>ML789654.1:94515-125787 GCA_009831015.1 Picea engelmannii
TATTTCTACATTAAAATCGATTTATGGAATTTTTGTGTTAAAAATTGAAATTTTCAAAAATTACAGATGTGGTAACTTCCTGTAAATGCTTTATGATCTGACATGTGGCATAACAGGTAGACCCAAATGAAGGACATGATCTTGATCTGGAATGTACACAGATGGTGAAAAATCTTCCTAAATATCTGGTCAACACTGATGAAACCCAACTAGTTTAGAAGAAAAATCTGAATCATAAATGAGTAGGCTTGATATTTTTCTTATGTTTAGGGATTCAAACTGATTCGACCTGATTTTGAGATTAGTTAGGTTTTTATGGAATGAAAATAACCCCTTTTGTAATTTTGATATAAATAAGTAGTAGAAACATGTAAAGAGGGTGAAGAATGTATGTTGGTGATACAAAGAAAAGACAGAAGACTGTGTACAAGCTTCATAACTCTATTTTGATGTAACTCATTTCCAGATTTTAATTAAAGACATAAATTCTATCATTCATGGTGTTATGATTTAGCATTTTCATCATCTGAAGTTTTTCCAAGTGTGCTTGCAAGCGTGGAAGGGCCCCCATGTTATGTTGGTACAACTGTCTTCACGATTTCATTAGATTCATATGTTCAGATCTGAATTAGCATTTTTATTTAATCTTCATGTTGTGAGTTCATATATTTCAATTAAATTTGTGTCCATAATTCCAATTATCATTTCTATTTCATGGCTCATGGTTATAATTGAAGGATTCAATTACTAGATTAATGAGCAGTCCTTGTAAGAGGGTTTAATTGTGTATTGAATTCAAGATTATCTCTGTGGTCTCTGTTTTTATGCATTTGATTTAAATGTGCTGATTTGGAAGAGATTTTGTGAACTGGAACCTTGTAAAAGGATTGAAATCTCAGACAATTGTGAGCACTCTAGGATGTTAGATTAGATTTAATTAAAGGAGTGTTTATAGTTTTAATGCATTTGATTTAAATGTGTTGATTTGGAAGAGCTTCTGTGAGTTGAGTCCTTGTAAAGGGATTAGAATCTCAGGCAAACATAAACACTCTGTTTTTAGTAGGTAGATTTGTTGTAATTACAGAGGTGTTTAAGTGTGAAGGAACCAAATATCAAACTCTTGTAAAAGAGTGCTGGAACCTGCTACAATAAACCTTCATCTAGAAATTTAGATCCTTCTAGGTCTATATACATTAGACAAGTGCCTATAAGAATACCTAACTTGGTTGACATTAAATTAAGCCAAATCTAGAGCAGTAGATTGGACCAAACACCTCCTCAAACATTTTTCTTTCTTTCTTTGCATCAAAAGTTTGGGTCTTCTCTGCAGCTTTCCTGACTCCTGATTCTTTTGTAGTCTTTCCTTGGGTTACTCTATCTTCTCTTGTAACAAGACCTCCTCTAGTGATAACAACGACTCTAGGGTCCTCTTCGTGAGGTTCAATGTATATCAGTTTCACTTATGGGTTCTTATGAGGTCCTTGTCTCTCCTGAAGTTTGGCTAGTAGTACAGGACAATCTTTGACAAAATGTTCAAATGAGTTGCAGTAGCTGCAAGCAGTACAAGGGTTCTGACAGTCCCTTGCTAAGTGTCCAGGTTGTGCGCAGTTGTAACAGATGATCTATCCATGACCTCGACGCATATCTCCTCCTCATCCTCTGCCTCTGAATCCACTGTGAGGGTTGAAGTTTCCTCTTCCTGGAGAATTATACTGCGTAGTGTTTCCTTCTTGCTGTACTTCGCCTTGAATTTTGTATATATCCCTTGAACTTTCATGCAGGAGGTCATAAGCCCTACAATCTCAATCATCATGCCCCATGGACTTACAGAACGTGCAATACAGATTTGTGGGTGTCTGAACATAGTTTTGCATGTAATAGCACTCACCAGGGTGGTGTCTATTTCTACATACATCGCACTAGGGTAGGGTGACTTGCTTCAAAGGAATCAGAGCTCCAGAGGACAAGTATTCATGAAATAGGGGACAATGTTCCTTGTCATGGCCTTCTGATTTGCATCTGGTACACCATATGTCTTCTCTTTTATTTTTCCCTTGTCTTTCTTCATATCTTCGACCTGCAAAGACAAACTAGTTAGCTGACTCAAGATTTGACTCATACTTGAGCTGGATTCTCCGATAGGGGTTGATTCTAGCTTCATGGTGATCTCCAATGCCTCAACCTGTGAATCAATATTCTGTTGCATCAGTAGAACTCTGATGTGTGGTAAGAGAGAAGCAATGAACCATTCCTTGTTCTACTCATCCAGGATTTGAAAACTCAGATGGACTGTCAAGGTCTTAAATCTTTGATCAAACTCCCACACAGCTTCAACTATTTTCTTCTTGATTTCTTTTAGTTATGTAATGCATTGTGATTTTGACTTAGGTTTCTTGAATTCAAAAATTAGCGCAGTCTTAATGACATTCAATGGTTTAGTTGCAACTCCTTGGAAAAATTTCATGTACCAACTCAGTGTGTGATCTCTTAGGGTAGTACTTAACCAATCTCGTTTGACAGCCTCATCATTGATATTCTTAATACTACATACAACTTCACAGATAAATCAGTGATGATCAGGGTCTTCAGATCCATCTCCTCTAAAGGTGGGTAACCTCATCTTCTTAGGTTTCCTTACTGATTATGTGGTGGGCTACTAGTGACAATGCTCTGAACGCTCTGGTGACTCTTATTACTCTGATTTCTTAATGTTATTGAGTCAACAAGAGGAATAATAGTACTTACTTCAGTAGTCAGTGCAGTTTCTGAAGATTCTGGCTCTTCCCAACGAGGTTCTTCAACTTTCCCTTCCTCTGCCCTAGCAGGTTCTGAATGCTCTTCGTTTGTCAGATCTTCCTCTTCTCCACTATATAAACCCTCATCCCCGTAGTTCTTCTTAAACATGTTTGCAAGAGGAACTTCTCCGAATTCTCTCCCACAACGTGTATGTCTAGCCTCTGTGTTGCTATCATTGTTTGAGTTCTTGAACATTAGCCTTTTCCAATCCGACCAACTACTGTATATTCAAGATGTTATTCTCATGCAATAGCATCTTTATGTTCAACTTTAAAAAGTATAAAAAAATTCCTCTGAGTCCCTTGAAGAAATATCACTCGGCTTGGATATATGACTCTACTCTGTCAACAACAAACTCGATGATGTACCCTCCAATGGTGCTATCAAAATTTTGATCTACTTCTCATGACATGACGTTATCAACTCTCTTGACCTTCTTGATTAGTTTCGACATCCAAACCAGAGGAGGTCTAGATCTTATCTCAAACTGGGTATTTGCTAACCTAGCTAACCACTCGTATAGCTCCTGATGGATTCCTCCAAAAGAAATCTCGTGTATATCGGTAAAAATATATCTTCCTAACCAATCCTCTATACTAAGATTAGGGTTCTTGTTCTGGGCTTCAACGAAGTCCTTTTCTTGATCCTCTATCCACTTTTGAATCTTTGTCTTTGATGGAAACCACCTTGACATTCCCTCAAGAATATTCCTATCCCGGAAACAGAACCATTTGTTGGCACATGGGCATACCCAGGGTTCAGGCTCCAAGAGCGCACCAACAAGCCCTAAATACTAGCCCTTTTGGTAACACCTACGAAGAAAATGCAGTCTCACCTGAAGTAGCTATGGGGGGGTTGTAGTACAAAGAAGTCTACAACCAAAGGGAATACCAAGTGGATCTATTACAAGAACAACACAACATCTATATATCAAATCCTAACGTAGATCTACTCCACACAACTATCTGTCAGTTATAACATAGTAAAAAAATAGGACTATATCAAATGGTAAAGAACACAGCATCAATCACACACAACACAAGATATACGTGGTTCACCCTCTCTCTAGGACTATGTCCACAAAACTGTGCTTTATAATATATTAAGATGAAGCATGCAGTTCTTTTCTGCGCTCTTAGCTAGAAGATATTATTTTTTCTCCTCTCTGTCTCTCCCATCCCTACGCACCCAAATGCAGGGTTGATCTTTGCACCGAACTGAAGATCTTACAATACAATAGTTCTCTCTCAATAACAATCTCTTCTCATTACATAATCAAACAACAAAACTAAGGATGAACCCTCTTCCCTCATCTAGGTTCTTATTTATACATTACAATCACTCATCAAATGTCTTAGGTTGAGACCTAAGTGTGAAAACCCTAGATACCAAAATCTTAGGTGTCTAAAACCCTAGGTCAAATTGACCCGTGTTTTCAGGGCTTCGCCAGCCTGTCTTTCCTTCCTTCTCACGCGGTGCTCCAAAGAATCCAACGATGGATTTTTCCTCTTGCTGATTTGTCCACAATCTATCTTCCTTGCCGATCTATCATCTTCAATCTTCTCATCCAATGACTTGCTTTCTCTTGCTTCACTCTGTATTTTCTTCTCTTCTACTCACTTCAACCTAGTATCAGTCACTGTTTCTTCCGCACAGTTCGCATTCCTTCTTTTCTTCCTTAATATTCTCTTACTTCCATACCCAAGGGACAACATATATTTATTTTGATAAACTCATGCTCTAGGATGAAAGAGGCTTGTGATATGTCAACTTATTTTACTTGAGGGACAACATGTTTAGACGAGGGAGGTTGGTGAGATTTAGTCAATGTACCCTTGCTTGTATTTTGCTTGGGAGGAACTTTGGTTTTTTATTTCAATTAGAGGTAGTGGTTTTGGGAGCCCATTTTATAGGCCTCAATGTCAAATTGATTTGACAATTATGCTACCTCATAATCTTGTTGTGTAAAGTGTCTGGTATAAAAATCAGTTTCATTGAAGAGTACAACAACATCATCCACATCATCACTTTCTACATCCATTTCATCAGTCTGATTGTTTTGGAAAGGATGTAACACTCTTTTATCATCAACATTCCTCCTCTCTCTCTGAATTATGTGAGGGACATCATTCGGCCTCCTAAACTAGTTTGGATTTCTATTCCCAACCCATTGAAAAATCATGTTTGGTTGCTTAACTTCCCATTTCAGATTTGTTATTTCAGATGTCGAATCCTTTAATGTTTTGGTCATATCATCAAGTTTAGGATCATATGTGGCTGTTTTAGATGAGGTAGGGGAATATTCCTTTTGTTTCTTCTTGTCTTTATCAGATCTAGTATTTAACCTGTTTGATGTTAAGATGTTGGACACAACCTCAATGGATTCTTCTTGCATGGACAACAAGGTGGTGGATCTTCTCTCCCTCAATAAAAGGTAGAATTCTGCATCAAACACATTAGCATAAGTGACCTGGCAGAGGTTTGATTTGGTTTAATCTCATCAGGGATTTTGCCATAGATCTTATTGAATCTCTTGGTGAAGTCTGAAATAGATTCACCATTCTTTCTTTTAAGAGCCCCAAACTCAGTGATGTAATATAGATAATCCCTTCTATCTCCCCATTGATTTATGAAATATTCATCTAATGCATCAATACATGCAATGGAGGTTGGAGGGAGATCCCAGAACCATTTCCTTACCTCCCCATCCAGAATATATACAAACAACCTCATCCACACATTTGCATATTCAATGTTGAAGTTGTTCGCAAAGTTGTAGACGACTACTAGATGATCCTCAACTGTAAAATCCTCTTCCCCATTATATCTTGGCAAATATTTCATATAATCTGTGGCAGGGAGTGCATGTAAGCCAACATGAAAAACTAGGGGTGCATATCTAGAAGCAATTATGGCATCCATCCTGTTAACAACCATTGCTTTGGCAATAGGGATCTGAGGATTGATTTGAGATACAAGGGTGGATGTTGAAATGGATGATGGAGTAGAGGTGGGGGTTAAAGGTATCTGAGAGTCCTTACTAATGTGATTCTTAGGGATATCAAGTTCAAGATACTTGTGATAGTGGAGAAGGGTAGAATCTTTAGATGCAAATTTTCCCTTGAGGGATGAGGTATATCTATGAGCTAGGGTGGATATTATTAGTTGTATTTATGTCTCAGAGACTACTGTATCCTTCTCAGGGTTAGGATGAGCCTTAGTGGATTTGATGTGCTCAGATTTATTTTTCTCGAGTCCTTTCTTCGGAGCCAATATTTATTGTAGTCAGTATGTGCCTGATATTTGTTCACCATCAAAGGTCAAAACTTCTCATTGTCATTCTCCCAGGGAAAATGTTCAATTTCGATCCCTGGAAATGGCACCAGAAGATGTTGGTCCTAAAGTATACACCTGACTGCTAAAGGGGCAGAGCTAGGCCACCTCATGTTTTTGGAATGGTTTTCTTTTAACAAATGTAGTTTGTTGGTTAGTTGGAGGGTTGGTTTTACCAAGACAAAAACATGGTTGGGTTGGAAAAATGATATGACTGTAGGCCCTCCTTGGCTAGTGGAAATGATGGACACGTGAGAAAATAGATGGATGAAAAAAGAAAGAACAACAAACAACTCAATGAATTAACTGTTGCAAGAATTCTAAGACTCAAAATAATATTTCAAGGCATAAACAAATATCCAAACACAATTAATCCCGCAGGTTTCAATAAAACAAATCCTTTACTAAAGCATTAGTTGTTTTCTAGGTTGCATGTCAATAAAAGATGAGTTATAACAATATCTGAAAGGAAAATGAGATGTACTTTGCACACATAAAAAATTGCATTCAAGATAAGAGAAAAACACATGTAGATTTGAACATAAAACACAATGCCATCAAGAGAATATTCACTAGGTAGAGAGCTTAATCTAATCATATAATAGGGTCAACCAATTTGATGTATTGATTTCCTCCCCAAAAACTGAATCCCTCATTCATACAAAAATTGCATATTTATCATTGTTGTAGAGGTTCTCACCCCTTTAAAACCGAGGCTTAACTCTACACTATAAGTTGGAGAACAACTTGTCGACTTAAGTAAATATTGTTGGAGTATAGTAATGCATCCTTCAAACTTAACTTAACAAAAAGAGGTGGTTCATATCAAACACAGATGACCACTTATTTTTCCTTAATTTAAAAAGTCTTGAACTTAAACAACTAAAAATGCTACTAATGATAAAAATAAATTGATGCATAAGTTGAAGTGAAATGATCCTTGAAAAAACTAACTAGGACTGATAGAACTAGGTTCTGAATCGAGCACTTGTATTCATGCGCATTTTTGGAGGCCAACTGGGAGATAAATGGACATCAGACATCCTCTTTAGGTACTCCTTTAGAAAGAAGCAAGTCTTCTGGTGTTTCTTCTGGAGTATTTGATACTTCTTCTGTAGTTTGGAGTATAGTTTTTGTTAGGAACCAAATGCCAAGATATCATAGAAAAACCTTAGAACAAGTACTCAACGCCTTGAAAAAGAGAGAATTTCTGATAATAAGCCTATTCAAGGGGGAAACCACCTTATACACCACATAGATTTCCAAATGCCAAATGATTCCAAATGACAAGGTCTCCTTGGTATATTTAGGGACTAGGAGGTACAATTACAACTAATGGACCCAAGCCACTATAAATAAAATAACATTACTAATGTAATATTCCCTAATTAAGGGGAAATGTTCCACTATTTAGGGCTTAACATGCCCCTCCCCTTCAGACAAGTTTTTTCCACAACGCTTGAATAATTATAGATGCTTCTATATAAAAGACTCATCTTCCCAAGGGGAATCTTCAGCATGTAGTTTCCTCCACTTAATGAGATACTGCAAAATGGATCTATTCCTCAGTTGGTGAATTGTTGTGGTAGTGATAGCTTCAGGATCCAATATGATTTTTCCTTCCTCATCAAGTTTTTTCAATATAGTTTGAAATGGGATCTTGTCACCTATAACCTTCTTTAAGCATGAAACATGGAAAATTGGGTGTACTCATGAAGATGCAGGCAACTCCAATTTGTATGCCATAGTACCAATATTTTGCAACACCTTATAAAGGCCATAGTACTTTGGTGATAATTTATTATCCTTCTTGGCTTGCTTGAGGGACATCTGTTTGTATGGTTGTAGTCTTAAACACACCCAATCCCCTACTTTAAAACTTATTTCACTATGATGCTGATTTGCTTGTTGTTTCATGCGATTATGTGTCTTGGTCAGGTTTTCCTTTAAGATTTGGAGAACTTGTTGTTGATGCTTGATGTGATCTTCCACTGCTTGAACCTTATATCTTTCTTTTAGATAAGAAGTGATGGAAGGAGGGTGGTATCCATAGAGTACCATAAATGGTGTCATTTTTTTTGCAGTTTGAAAGGAAGTGTCATACCACCATTCTGCCAAGAGTAACCATTTGAACCATTGTGTTTGTTTATAAGAGACAAAGCAATGAAGGCATCCTTCCAAAATTTTGTTCACTATCTCAGTTTTTCCATCAAATTGAGGATGATAGGAAGAGGTATGAGCCAATTGAGTACCCAAAAAAGAAAATAATTATGTCCAAAAATGCCCAGTGAAGATGGGATCTCTGTCACTTACAATAATCTTTGGGCTTCCATGTAGCTTTTGAACTATCTCCATGAATGCAGTGGCAACAATACTGGCTTTGAAGGGATGAGAGAGTACACAAAAGTGTGCATACTTGGTCAGTCTATCAACAATCACCATGATGACACTCTTTCCTTTAGACTTCGATAACCCTGTGATGAAATCCATGGAAACCTCCTTCCAATGTTGACTTGGGATGGCTAATGGTTGTAAAAGACACATGGTCTTAATTGTTTCCACCTTATTTTGTTGGAAAACCAAACATTCTGCCACAAACCTTTGAACATCAGTTTTAAGGCCATCCCAAAAAATTCCTTCTTGACCCTATGGTAGGTTTTCAAAAATCCTGAGTGCCCTCCTAGCGGAGAGGTGTGCAATTCCAATAGTACCTTTTTTTTGAGTTGGGATTTCTTGCATAAATATAACCGATATTTGTAACATAGTGAATCATTTTTCCATGTAAATGTATTCGATGCACTGGAATCCTGCTGCAACCTTTGAACGAGATTCCACACATTTTCGTCAGTCTTCCATTCATCCCTCCCTTCTATTATCCAATAGGGTTGGATGATTGAGATAGCACATAGAAATGCCTCAACATATTCATCCTTTCTTGAGAGTGTATCTTCCACATCATTTTCCTTCCCTTTTTTATAGATGATTTCAAAATCATAACCCAATATCTTGGTCACCCATTTTTGTTGTTCTTCTGAAGATAGTCTTTGTTCCAAGAAGTATTTAAGACTATCATGCTTTTTTTTTACCTTGAAGTGCCTACCTATTAGGTAAGGGCACCATTTCTTCATTGCATGTAGTATTTCCATCACTTCCTTCTCATAAATGGGTTTGTGTAAGTCCTTTCTCTTGAGTGACCGAATTTCAAAATCAAGGGGCCTTCCTTGCATTAGAACAACACCAATGCCATTTCCTAAGGAATCACATTCCACAATAAAGGTTTTTGTGAAGTTTGGTGTGGTCAAGACAAGATCTTTTCACATCGCCTCTTTAAGTTGTTCAAAATCTTGAGTTTCCATTGGAGTCCATGAAAATGCATCCTTCTTAGTTAATGTTCTTAAATGTGTTGCTATTCTTCCATAGTTCCGAACAAACTTGCGGTAGTAACCTGTCAAACCCAAAAATCCTCTAAGATTCCTCAATGTTTTGGGAATCGGCAAGTCCTTCATGGCATTAATATTGTTAGGGTCTACCTTGACACCTTCATGAGATACAATATGACCCAAATATTCTACCTCCTTCACCCCAAAGAAACATTTGGATGGTTTGGCATATAGTTGTTGCTCCTTTAGTAGTTGTAGAACCTTGTCAACATGTCGCACATGATCCTCCCAAGACTTGTTATAGATTAGTATATCATCAAAAAATACTAACAAAATTTTTTGAAGGAAGGGCTTGAAAATGGAATTCATCAACCCTTGGAATGTGGAAGGTGCATTTGTAAGGAAAAAAATGCATGACCAAAAATTCATAATGGCCTTCATGAGTTCAAAATGTTGTTTTTGGGATATCTTCTTCCTTCATTCTAATTTGATGATACCCTGGACGAAGATCCAACTTTGTGAAATAGTGAAGAACACACGGCCCACACTAAGAGTGGGGGGTGAATTAGTGTGTGGACTATTATAACAATTTATTTTCACTAGTTACCACTTAAAACATATTTGAACAGATTAAGAACAATCACATCATAATTACAATGAACACAAAGACACCAGATGTTTGTATAATCTTTTGTATAATAAATATGAACATAGTAATATAAATATATGTGAGAGAGGATTTTCTTTAGCACCAACTAAATGTTTCAGCACCAACTGAAATGAGAAGCACCAACTCCTCAGAGAGCACCAACTCTCTGCCAAGACCCAACTTGGAGCAAGATCCAATTTGCTGCAAGTCCCAGCTTGTTGATAGAACCCAATCTATCCAACTAAAGTTTATTCAAATCCAGTAGAAGTGATCCATTATAGAATCAACTCAATCTTATGATTAGAGGTATATCATAAGACACTCATTTCATCTTCTCTATAATTCACATTTCCTTTCCTTTGATATCTTCTTGGAATCTGCTTCGGCTTTTGATCTTTTGTTTTGAAATGCCAAGACACTTTATTCTCACCACTTTTTCTCGTTTATATAATCTTCAAACTGGTGTGAAATTTAAAACAACGTGTCCCTTTATTTGAACCATTGTACCTTTTCATTTAAAATGATAATATAAACTTTAATTAATATCATTTTTATTTTTATTCTTTATTCTCTTTTAATCATGATCGTGGATCGGTTTATTCTTGTCATAAATTGATCACAGTCATGGATCAATTTAGTCCTTTATACTCGATCCCTAAACTCTCTCATATTCACATAGACCAGATTCCATGAAGGTATTTCCTTCAAACCATCACATATGACCGTGCGTTACAGAACCACAGGCTAACCAACTATAACAAGATATAATAAAAAACTTATAGCATATGACCATCGGCGGTGACCGCATGCTAATCCTAAACATGTACTTGAGTGCTTCACCAAATCTACGATCACGATTAGATCTTATGATGAGATGGACGTCTGATGGGATTTCGGCACTTTGACCTTCAGGTCTTCATGACTTACAACATTACAAAACTCCCGATTACAATATCGCTGAAACAATCGGACAGTTCATGTTTATATTTGCGGAGACAGATCAACAATCAACTTTAACCTTACACTCATCCTTTCACTGCTAAATCTGACGGCTATGGCTTAATCAGTCATCGAGATGGATGGATTTCGTAATTTTGGCACTTTGTTATTTCCAACATGTCAAATATCCAAAGCTGTCAATCTACTAACATGTGTCCCTTTCGCAATTTCGACATTCGGGACTTCGGTATATTATAGTGTTTTCTTTCTATGCAAAACTCCTGAAGTAGAAACTACCAACATGACATACATGCTTACATCACTTGATGACGCGTCACAAACCAAGTAGTTGCCATGTTTCGCTCATATTCGTGATTTTCACGTACCTAAAAGGCTAAATCAACTTCACACTTGTTATTTTCTGATTACACCACATGTCATTGCTGACATTGTCTTACTGACGTGGATCCATGTGTCCTTACTAACGAGGTTCACTAACATGGATATCCCACACATCCTTGCTAACGTTGTTTGTCAACGTGTCTTGCTTCCTTGACTTCGGGGCTTCAACCTTTGGGTTTGTTTGTTGTATGTTATGTCCAACTTCCCAATCTCCGAAATGGAGAAATCCCAAATAAAGGTGCTGGCTACTCTTCCACAACCCATTTTACATGTGATCTTGGGTTATGACCCAGGGCTTAGTGTTTTTCATTTTCATGTTTCGGGATTTGGAACAACTCTTTTCATTGTTTCTCTAAATCACGAATCATTGAATTCATTGATCTATTGCCACGTGTTCTCCTTTCAACCAACGACTATAATCTCTTCGCGACCTTGCATATCGCGAGTTCCCAACACACTTAAGTTTGACATTTCCATTCTTCAAGTCAGCAAAATGATGACCCTTCGCCATGTGCCATCCTTGAAAATGGATGGTCTTGATTCTTTCAAAATGATCAACGACTATGATCCTTTTGGTACGATCAATAGCTGTGATCTTTTCGGATGATTCGACGGTCGAGATATATTTTATGATGTAGCTCTTGTAGCTTATCCTTTCCTTCCACTCGAACATGATCTGAGGGTTCATATCTTTTCGCGATTTCATGTATCACGAGTTCCTACATCTTTGCCTTTGACTTCTCCGACTTGCGATTCAACGAAATGCCAATCGCTCGCCTCATGACCTCTGGATCCAATGGATCAGATCATTTCATTACTTTCGAGTGTTGACTGACTCCTTTTCTTATCCTCCTTGCAACTCCACTAGATATAACGATTGTTGGTCCTTCATGCTCCGATTTGATGACCATGATCCTTCAATGATCCTTAAACCCACGATCACCCATATGACCGTCGTCTGTTATATGAGACAATCAAAACTGTCAACCTCTTGATCAGATGACTACTAAGGCTTCTCAATATTTCCTTCGATCCGATGATGCTACTACAAAGTGCTCTTCATTCGCTTCTCCTTTTCTCTCCTCCTCCTTCAAAGCACTCTTCATTCACTAACTTTCTTGAGATTTAATATTGTTTGTACATTCTTTTATGCACTGTTAGTCGGTTGCTAATTCTTCTGATCCTTGATCATAGGAACAATGTGGATCCTATCGTGATCAATAATAATCACGAATTGCTTCATCCTGTTCGCGTATTCTACTACCCGATATTCTATGCAATGTGATCTTCCTTGTGAGATTAGATCTTCATATTGTTCGCTCCTCCTCTTGAGCTTGTTATTTTGATATCTACATAATGTTTGACATCTTCTGCTAACTGATATACTTGTTGACATCAATGGCAATCTTATATGTGGTAATTCATCATTAACAACATATCATCATATCAACTGTTGACATGAATGACAATATTTCCAACAATCTCCCCCTTTGTCATTAAGGTCAACACACAAACTTCATATACAAAAACTCCCCCTGTGATGATGCTTTTATTTTATGATTTTTTCCTTTTATGAAGTTTTTATCCCCCTTTGACATCAATGGAAAAGGGTTTCTTCTCCTATGATCTATCTGTATAAGTACTTCTCTGACCACTGGTAACTCCTTTTGCAATCAATCTTTTTTGTTATAACATAATGACTCCTTCTGTCGTTGATATCTATCTCCCTTTGTATAGTTTCCAACTGATGCATTATTTTCTTGAGAGATTTAGGTAGGAAGAATGATTACTCCCAATTTTTACCTGAGATATTCAATACATCTTTGTTTTAAGGGTTTTTTCAAAAATATCTGCCACCTGTGGTAAGCTCTGTATGTTACTGACCAGAATGAACTTGGGTAACTCTTCCTACAGACATGTTCTACCAGTCATAGTTGAATGAATCCCCCTGTCAATATGCTTTCTCTCTTTATGAATATTCTCCACCTTAGATCTTCTTGACAGGGTTTCTTCCTCTATTGATTTACTAACTTCTTATCTCAGTTGATTGGGATTTTTGTGTTTCAAATGAGCAGTCTTCTTGATACACATTTTTGTAGTGATCGAGTCTTTTCAAGACTTAATCTAATTACTTTCTTATTTTCTAACCAAAATTTTCCTTGAGATTTTACTGAGTGTTCTCCCCCTTTGTGTCTGAAAGGGTATCTCTTCCTCACAAGGTTTATCCTCTTTTTACATGATGCCATATACATCATTTTTTACATCAGAATGTTGCTTCTACGGATGTTGTTGTCTTACTGGAACACTGCGCAATTGAAGCTCATCTTTATTCAAACAACCCTTGGTTCTGTCCATCGATTCTCATCGATCTCTAACTAGGATACCAATTGTTTTTATATCATCCATCTTGACATATGCACTCTCAACAATCTTATGTAACCTAATATTGTAGCATCTGTATGATTTCTTGGTAGAATTATATCCAAGAAGGATACCTTCATCAGATCTAGCATCATATTTTAGAAATTCTCATCATGCCTTTTGATGTAATCCTTACTTCCAAAGACATTGAAGTATTTTTCCGAATGAGCTCTTCCAAAATAGGGTTCACAAGGAGTTTTACTACTATTAATCCTGAGTCGACCTCTGTTCAATATGAATACTGATGTGCTTATAGATTCAGTCCAATATCAATACTAATTGATGGAATATCCATCAGATAATTAGCTTCATTGAGCACAATCTTTGCAGCTTTCTGGACATAGTTTTTTTTTTTTCTTTTTTTTCTTTTATAAGGAGTTTCAGTGTACCATTAAAATAGGATTGAAATATTTCTGAGATAATCATCACTCAATTATTTTTGTTGTTCTTTAGTTGGAGATTCATCATCAACGTCATTATTATGTGCACCATAAGCTTCTTTATATTTGTTTTGAGAATATTCCTTATTTGAAGTTTTATCCTCCAAACTCCTATTATTAACTTCATTAATTTTAGGAGCAATATTTTCCTCATCTTTCTTATCTGGTACTTGGGATTTTATTTTCCATGTCTTCTTATTTACTCTTGTTGTCATATTGTGTGAAGCATTTATTATCGTCTGTCTTCTTGAGTTCCAACAATCATGGGCTTTGTGACCATATCTACCACAACTGTAGCATCTCATAGTGTAGCAATGTGTAGCCATATGTCCAACATGATTGCAGTTCCAACATCGTATATTGTTGTTGAACTTACCAACTTGTTTTCTTCCATGATGCCTACATTCCAAGGCTTTATGACCATATTCATTACAAGAAAAACAATAACTGTTGAAGGCACTCTCATACCTTATTTGATTCATCCATGAAGGTGTCTCTCTTATGAACTTGCTTTGGTATCTATGAATAGCTTCTGGATGTCTTCCATGATCTGATCTTCTAAATTTTGTAGTGTTGCTTTTATTTCTTGAATGTGAAGAACCTGAGTCATGCCTGCTTTCACTTTTTGCATATGAAGGAGATTTGTCAGACCTATATTCATCTTTTGAAAATGAAGGACTTGTGTCAGACCTGTTTTCATCTTTTACAAGTGAAGGACTTGTGTTATACTTGTTTTCACCTTTTACAAATGAAGGACATGCATCATATTTCTTAGGATTATTGATCTCTTCCTTATTGTATCCAAAGCCAGATTTGTCATATGGTGATATCTGACTATCCAAGATCTCATCTAGGTTCATGGAGTTGTTCAAGAACTTGTTTTGGGTGTCTGACTTCTCAACCTTCTTTCTAAGATTCACAACTTCTGCTTCCATCTCATGACAATATTCTTCCTTTTTTTCCAACTGATTCCTTACTACCTCTTCTCTCCTTTTGGCTTCTTCAAGTTGGATTTTAAGATTGACATAGTTTTCCCTTAGTTCCTTTAGATCTACAATATTCTTTCTTGAGACATCATCTTCCTTCTTTTCTTCTTTTGCTTGACTGATTTCATTTTTCAGTCTGTTGATTTTCTCTTCATTTTCTTTTATTAGATCATCAACTTTCATTTTCAATCTTTTGATCTCATATTCTTTGTTTTCTAACTGAATCTTTTTCTCAGATATGATTTCTTCATTATCTTTGAGATTTTCTTTTATTTTTAGGATATGCTTCTGATTGCCAAGCTCATCATCTTCCTTCTCCTTTTCTTTTACTTGATTGATTTATTTTTTCAGCTTCTTCATCTCCTCTTCTTTCTCTTCTAACTGATTGTCTTGCTCATATATTATCTTATCACTGTCTTTGAGCATTTGATTTATTTTCAAGACATGATTTTGAATCTTTTCAAGAAATTCTTGAGTGTAGTCATGAATATAGTTATAGTCTGATTCATTATGGTCATAGAGGTATTCAGAGAGACTCCAATCAACCTTTTCTTTGGCCTTTGATAGTTCTTCTTCTTCTTCTTCCACAGGATAAATGCTAAAAGAACATAATGTTATTGTATCTAAGTCTTCTTCTTTGCTTGTAGAGGAGGATTCAATATCACTATTATTGCAATCAAAATATTGTGGACAATCCTTACTTTTATTGATGGCTGAGTATCCATCTTCATCCTTGATAGGAATTTCTTCTGTGTCTTTATTTTTTATTTGATACATCTTTTCTAACTATATCCATAAGTCCTTGGCGGATGTGCATAGTCCTATGCTTGTCTTGACTATATGTGATAATCTAGTGAGAAGAATCTTCAATGCCACTTCATTGTTCTTCCTTGCTCTTCTTTGGACTATAATTTTGGATAGATTCTTTGATGTAGTTAAGTCCTAGGGATTTCTTACTACTGAATTCCAAACCTCAGATCCTTTTGAATTCAAAAACTGTTTCATATTTTCTCTCCATGAGGAATAATTTGTTCCATCGAGTAAAGGAGCTTCAATTGCGGAGAGAGCCATGTGTCCACCCATTTCTTCAAGATCTGCCTTCCAGTGTTTAAACTGTGTTTGAAGGAACCTTGCTCTGATACCAATTGAAGAACACACAACCCACACTAAGAGGGGGGGGTGAATTAGTGTGTGTACTAATTTAACAATTTATTTTCACCAGTTACCACTTAAATCATATTTGAATAGATTAAGAACAATCACATCATAATTACAATGAACACAAAGACACCAAAGGTTTGTATAATATTTTGTATAATAAATATGAACATATTAATATAAATATATGTGAGAGAGGATTTTCTTTAGCACAACTAAAATGAGAAGCACAAACTCCTCAGAGAGCACCAACTCTCTGCCAAGACCCATCTTGGTGCAAGACCCATCTTGTTGCAAGTCCCAACTTGCTGATAGAACCCAGTCTATCCAACTAGAGTTTATTCAAATCCAGTAGAAGTGATCCATTATATAATCAGATCAATCTTATGATCAGAGGTATATCATAAGACACTCATTTCATCTTCTCTGTAATTCACATTTCCTTTCCTCTGATATCTTCTTGGAATCTGCTTCGGCTTTTGATTTTTTGTTCTGAACTGCCGAGACACTTTCTTCTCACCACGTTTTCTCGTTTATAGAATCTTCAAACTGGTGTGAAATTTAAAACAACGTGTCCCTTTATTTGAACCATTGTACCTTTTCATTTAAAATGATAATCTAAAATTTAATTAATATAATTTTTATTTTTATTCTTTATTCATATTTTCATGATTTATTCTCTTTTAATCATGAATGTGGATCGGTTTATTCTTTTCATAAATTGATCACAATCATGGGTCAATTTAGTCCTTTATACTCAATCCCTAATCTCTGTTATATTCACAGAGACCACATTTCATGAAGGCACTTCTTTCAAACCATCACATATGACCGTGCGTTATAGAACCATGGGCTAACCAACTATAGCGAGATATAATAAAACACTTATAACATATGACCATCGGCGATGACCGAATGCTAAGCCTAAACAAGTGCTTGAGCGCTTCACCAAATCTGCGATCACAATTAGATCTTCTGATGAGATGGACGACTGATGAGATTTCGAAACTTCGACCTTCGAGTCTTCATGACTTACAACATTACAAAAATCTCGATTATGATATTGCCGAAATAATCAGACAGTTCACATTTATATTTGCGGAGACAGATCAATTGTCAACTTTAACCTTACACTCATCCTTTCCTTGCTAAATCCGATGACTATGACTTAATCATTCATCGAGATGGACAACTTTCGTAATTTTGGCAGTTTGTGATTTCCAACATGTCAAATCTTTGAAGCTGTCAATCTACTGACGTGTGTCCCTTTCACAATTTTGGTGTTCAGGACTTTGGTATATTAGAGTGTTTTCTTGCTATGAAAAACTCCCAAAGTAGAAACTCCCAACATGACGTACATGCTTACATCACTTGATGACATGTCACGAACTGAGTATCTGCCATGTGTCACTCATATTCGTGATTTTCACATACCTAAAAGGTTGAATCAACTTGACACTTGCCATTTTCTGATTACACCATGTGTCATTGCTAACATTGTCTTACTGATGTGGATCCACGCATCCTTATTGACAAGGTTTGATGATGTGGATATCCCACACGTCCTTGCTGACGTGGTCTGTCAACGTGTCTTGCTTCTTCAACTTTGAGGCTTCGGCCTTCGGGGTTGTTTGTTGTATGTTATGTCCAACCTCTCGATCTCCGAAATGGTGAAATACCGACTAAAGGTGTTGGCTCCTCTTCCACAACCTATTTTACATGTGACCTCAGGTTATGACCCAGGACTTAGTGTTTCTCATTTTCGCGTTTCGGGATTTCAAACAACTCTCGTCGTTGTTTCTTTGAATCACGAATCAATGAATTCATTGATCTAGTGCCACATGTTATCCTTTCAACCGACAGTTATAATCTCTTCATGACCTCACATATCATGAGTTCTCACAACACTTACTTTTGACTTTTCCATTCTTCAAGTCAGCGAAACTATGACCCTTCACCACGTGCCATCCTTGACAACGGATGGTCCCGATGCTTTCAGAATGATCAATGACTATGATCCTTTTGGTATGATCAATGGCTGTGATATTTTCTAATGATCTGACAGTCAATATATATTCTATGATGTAGCTATTGCAGATTATCCTTTCCTTCCACTTGAACATGATCCAAGGGTTCAGATATTTTCGTGATTTCGTGTATTGTGAGTTCCTACATCTCTACCTTTGACTTCTCTTACTCGTGAGTCAGGGAAATGCCAATCACTCGAAGCGTGACCTCTGGATCCAACGGCTCACATAATTTCATGTCTTTGGAGTGTTGATTGACTCCTTTGCTTATCCTCCTTGAAACTCCACTAGATCTAACAGTTGTTGGTCCTTCTTGCTCCGATCCAACGACCACGATCCTTCAATGATCCTTAAACCCACGATCACCCATATGACCGTTGTCCGTTGTATGAGACAATCAACACCGTCAACCTCTTGATTAGATGGTTGTTGAGGCTTCTCAATGTTTCCTTCGATCCGATGATGCTACTACAAAGCACTCTTCATTCTCTTCTCCTTTTCACTTCTCCTCCTTCAAAGCGCTCTTCATTCGCTAACTTTCCTAAGATTTAATATTGTTTGTGCATTCTTTTATGCATTGTTAGTTGGTTGCTAATTATTATGAGATTTTATCATAGGAACAATGTTGATCCTATTGTGATAAAAAATAATCACGAATTTCTTCATCCTATTCGCTTATTCTGCTACCTGATATTCTGTGCAATACGCTCTTCCTTCTGATCTTAGATCTTCATATTGTTCGCTCCTCTTGTTCACTCCTCCTATTGAGTTTGTGCTTTCGATCTCTACATAATGTTTGACATCTTATGCTAACCGATATACTTGTTGACATCAATGACAATTTTATCTGTGGTAATTCATCATTAACAATAGTTCATCATATCGACTGTTGACATCAATGACAATATTTCCAACAAATAGATTGCTCCAAGTAGTTCATCTAACAATTCATCAATGACGAAAATGGGAAACTTATATTTAATAGTTATCTTGTTGAGATATCTATAATCTGGACACATATGCCATGAGCCATATTTCTTGAGTACCATTACCACCAGTGCAAAGTAAGAGATTTTTCTAGGTCTAATAATGCTAGCCTCTAACATTTCTTCAACCATACACTCAATTTCACTCTTCTGGGCATAAGGGTATCTATAAGTATTGATGTTATGAGGAACACTCCCTGGAATTAGGTGAATAGAATGATCGTGATTTTGAGTGGGTGGAATACCTTTGGGAATATCTTCAAATACTTTGGAATTCTTATCAATGATCCCTTAGAGATATAGAGGAATATATGGCTTAGATGTTTGAACATTTAGTGAGCATAGTTGTGGTTACACCTTTATGCCCTTTTTTCAATAATTTTTTCATTCCATTAGATCTTATCACCTTACTGGGTTTCCCTGTGATACCCATTAAATCAATTTATTTTCCTTCCAATGAAAATTTAATGAAAAGTTCTTGAAAATTAAAAGCCATTGTTCCTAATGATTGTAACCATTGGATTCCTAGTACGACATCAACACCACCCATGGGTATAGAAATTATTGGACTATTCATTACATATTCCCCCATAGTAAGATTGATCTTATTGAATTTTCCTGAGAACTTGAAGGTTCCTCCATCTGCAATCATTACTTGAAACTCTGGCATTGAATATACAAAGCAATTGAGATCTTTGGCTAATTTATAGTAAATCAAATTATGAGTACTACCAGAATCAATTAGTAATTGATCTGAAAATAGGGGGCTGATTTTTTTTTCTATGCAAGAACCCTCTACTCCATTAAAATAAACTTCAGGACCTTGCTCAATGTCTTAGTTGTGCAAGAGAAATTATGTGTCAAGAACCCTCTACTCCATTAAAATAAACTTCAGGACCTTGCTCAATGTCTTAGTTGTGCAAGAGAAATTATGTGTCAAGTTTATGCATATTTTAGGTGTTTATGTGTGAGGTTTTTGAAAAGGTTAAATATGTTGTTTACATAAATACAACAGCAAAATAACTTGCAGAAAAATATAACCAACAACTCACAACAATAACAACATGATAAAGGAGTTCACCCCCAACTGGGCTACATCTCCTTGAGCCTCCATCAATGGACTAGGCTCTCCGGGATTAGTTTGTCTAAAATTATTTTACAAGATTATTCTCAAATATAATGGATTTACTGACTATACCATTGGGTTCAGAATACATAAAACCCCAAAAAATGACTATTAGATCTCTGAAAATAGATCATGGCTCATCTAGGCATGACCTCTTCTACTGGTGGCCTTGATCTTCCTTGAGCTTCCTTGTGGAAAAAACACCTATAAAATTCCTCAAATTCCTCTGAAACCTGTCCCAATGTGTTCATAGCATAACAATTAGTCAAAAATGACTATCCAGTCACATAAAATAGACTTGGTCTCATCTGAGCATGGCCTCCTTCAATGGTGACCCTAAGCTCCCTAAAGCTCCTTGAAACTTCAAGGTAGAAAAACCTTAAATAGAAGTCTCTAAATTCCTTTGAAAACTATGCCAATGGATTCATAACATCCAAAAACCCCTAGATGGGATTTTTCGACACCTCATTTGGCCAAAAGATGAAGTTAGGCCTCCTGCCATTTTCCTCGTTCAAGCTTGTTGTCTCTAGTTTGCCAATTCAAACCTCTTGTGTGAGTAACCTGGCTTCTAGGCGTTTCCTGTGACTAAACCCAGCATGCACACTATTTCAACAAATCATGCAAATTTGTCGAACAGTTAGGGAACTAAGCCCCCAAAACGTGGAGGTGTTGGGCGCATGGTCGACCATGTGGCCACGCCCCAACGCTAAAATAGGCATCGTTTGCAAGATAGCTTGTAGGCTTGACAAGTGGCGGGTGTGTGGAGGAGTACCATTGGAAAATCCCGCACATGGTTTGTGGCGTGGTCATGTGGTTCGTGCATGTAACCAGGGGCTGGGGCTAAGCCCTAGCTCGGACGCGCTCCAAACTATGCATATGTTCGAATTTAAATATATATTAAAACATATTGAAAAATAACACATGGGGTAGTGGTAGCCCATAATTTGTGAAGGCACTCCACCATGGGAGGAATTCTGGGGTTCAATCCCCACGGAATCCATAAAATTTTAACATACCACAAGGTGCCACGTGGCAGCCCATGCTTGGGCCACTTGTCACCATACAATTTTCCAACTATATGCCACGTGTAGAAACCCCATTCGTTCACGTGTATGCCAATTAAATTATTTCCATGTCAACTTTTCCCACTCAATGTACAGTCATGCCACATCCGTTCTACGACCTTGTCACATCAGTTGTACAGACTGTACAGTCAACAATGTTTTTTCCTATTTGGCAAATCGAATAGAACGCGATATCTCACCCATCCAATGTCAATTTGAACTTTTTCAAAGTGCGTTGGATTCGTGAGGACAAGGAATATGTACCTGTCCATTTTGAAGAGATTTTGAACACTTTCATTTTTGGGCTAAATTTTGACCCCTG
This sequence comes from Picea engelmannii, assembly GCA_009831015.1. NCBI lineage: Eukaryota > Viridiplantae > Streptophyta > Pinopsida > Pinales > Pinaceae > Picea > Picea engelmannii. The sequence continues at coordinate 116,545 of ML789654.1, forward strand.
GTCCAGATTTTGATCACACCTTTCCACTAAAAGGATTTTGGACCCACAAAAGCTGATGATTATCTGCCTGAGCTTCAATAATATTCTTCTTCCAAGTTATATCAACTGATTCTACTTGAAAAATTCTTTTTGGCAATCACCTGGGTAACTTGACATGCCTTGCATTGCAACTGGCTATTCCCTCAACCACTGTTCTTTGGCTGCTATTGACCCTCTTTTCTCTTTGTGCTTGGAAGACTGAAAACCTTCCCATTGAGAATCAATTCCCTCTTGTGAACTCTTTGGAATCAACACAATCCCCTCTACAATGGCTGCAAAAAACTTTCCAACAACATCTTGTCACAAACCAAGAAAACCATCAATCTTGAAAACAAACTTTATACAAGAATGAAAATGATGACAACCAAGTCTTTTGATCTTCAAGCAATAGCTGTCACATCTTGTACTTCATCAAAGTACATGTCATTTTCCTACATCTTGGTGTACTCAATATTGACTTACAAGCCAACAAACACCATCGACTAAACATAAGTCAAAAAAACATGATCGACACAACATAGTCGTCAAGACAACATCGACACAAGTCGAGACTCATTTGAAAAGCATCAACATTCCCAATGACAAGTTGACATTCATGATACACACCCATGTTACAATCATGAGTCACTCATAATGAACTATCACCAAGTTCATTTTTTACACACATACAAAATCACGTGCATGTGCAAGCTCTTCAACTCTACTTCAAGTACAAACATAAGTACATAAACCCAAAAACATGTGGGTACATAAGAGCTGAAATGAAAATCTATATGGCTGCAATAAGTGAGTATCATACCCATCTTTTACATCCTCCTGGCGAAGTTGTGAAAAAAAAAAAATGCCTTGAATAGAATTGCATTCACATGCAAACTTGCATCATACAAGTTATGATAAGTTGCTACATCTTGTCATACTTTCAACATAAATGCATACATAAGGTTGAAATATGCATCTACAAACAAAGAAATGCAAGCCTTAATTGTTCAAGAAATCTAACCATTTCTTACCAAGCCAACTCAATGGCGACTTTTCCTACTGGAAATCCTCTTCTTGTGAATCATCTTGACTCACATCAATGATGGAATCTCCTCTTCCATTCTTGCCAGTGTCTTTATCCATCTGTTTGTTGTGTTGTGAATGGGTGGTTGGATGCAATGCCCAACATTGGTAAATGATATGATCCCTCTTCTGGTAGTGAGTGCAAATATTTTTCATCTTCTTTTCAAGTTGCCTTTGTTGGAAAGTTTCATGAATGTGGTCAATCTTTTCCAACATTTTGAAACATGATGGTTATCTAGACCACAATATGTACACGAAATTTTTCTGCCATTTTTTTATGCAAATTTACCATGCTTAGCATAATCAAAAGCAACCGAATTACAGGCAGAAATATACCTTGAACATTCACCTTTATCTCCTTCTTGAGGAGGTGAATTTGAAGAGTTACTAGCTCTCTTTTGAAGACCAACAGAAATGTTCTTGTCCTCATGGTTGTTACAACTCTCTTGTTTTACACATGTACATTCATCTTGAACAGACACTTTGCATGCTTGAGGGATTGAACTTGCAACAAAATTTGTTGAACATTCACCTTTATTGCCTTCTTGAGGAGTTGAATTTGAAGAGTTACTAGCTCTCTTTTGAAGACCAACAAAACTGTTCTTGTCCTCATGGCTGTCACAACTCTCTTGTTTCAGACATTTGCATTCATCTTGAACACATACTTTGCATGCTTGAGGGATTGAACTTGCAACAAAAGTTGTTCTTGGAAATGTTTCCCTTGTCTCCTCAACTTTGGAATATGCTCCATCGTTTTGTTCATATCCAAGACCCGTATACTTGGGCCTCTCCTCAACAATAATAGGCTCAACAATGCCTTGTGCATGCTTGCCTAACCCTCTACCTTCATATCCCATTTTTAACAATAAATTGGACCCTATTCCTCTTTTGTGATTTTCAAAAACACCAAAGCATTCATCTTGAGAGGAATTTGAAGAAAAACTAGCATTACATACCTCATGTTCATGAATGTACTTGGTAAGGTTTTCCTTTTCCTCATGGAGTTGAGTCTCCATCTCATGCAACTTTTCAAAAAGTTGGTGTTTCTCCTCCTTCATGGCCATCAAGTTCTCTTTAAGGACAATGCTATCCTTCCTATCTTCCCACATATCTTGCACCATAGATCTCATGGTTACAAAATCCTTCAACATCTCTTTGTCAAAGAGATTGGATAATGAAGATGTATGAGAACTCTTATTGTTTGAAGTTTCCTCCATCCTTGCAAGATATCAAACTTCAACACAAAACTTGCACAAATACCAACAACTAAATCTCTAGCTATCAATGGAAATCACATGAGAAAAACTATGCTCTGATACCACTTGATCTGAAAATAGTGGGCTGACTTGTTTTTCTATGCAAGCACCCTCTACTCCATTAAAATGAACTTCAGTACCTTTCTCAATGTCTTAGTTGTGCAAGAGAAATTATGTGTCAAGTTTATGCATATTTTAGGTGTTTATGTGTGAGGTTTTTGAAAAGGTTAAATATGTTGTTTATATAAATACAATAGAAAAGTAACTTGTATAAAAATATAACCAACAACTCACAACAATAACAACATGATAAATGAGTTCATCCCCAACCAGGTTACATCTCCTTGAGCCTCCATCAATGGACTAGGCTCTCTAAGATTAGTTTGTCTAAAATTATTTTACAAGTTGTTGCTCAACTCCAACAGATTTATTGACTGTACCATTGGGTTCAGAATACATAAAAACCCCAAAAATGACTATTAGATCTCTGAAAACAAACCATGGCTCATTCGGGCATGACCTCTTCTATTGGTGGCCTTGAGCTTCCACGAGATTCCTTGTGGAAAAAAAACCTATAAAAGTCCTCAAATGCCTCTGAAACATGTCCCAATGTGTTCAGAGCATAACAATTATTCAAAAATGACTATTCAGTCACAGAAAATAGACTTGGGCTCATCTGAGCATGACCTCCTTCAATGGTGGCCCTAAGCTCCCTAGAGCTCCCTGAAACTTCAAGGTATCAAAAACTACAATATAAGTCTCCAAATTCCTTTGAAAACTATGACAATGGATTTAGAACATCCAAAAAACCCTAGCTAGGCTTTTTCGGCACCTCATTTGGCCAAAAAATGAAGAAGTTAGGCCTCCTTCCATTTTCCTCCTTCAAGCTTGTTGTCTCTGGTTCATTCACACCTCCTGAGTGAGTAACCTGGCTTATGGGCGTTTCCCATTCCTAAACCTAGCACATGTGCCATTTCCACAAATCACGCGAATTTTTCTAACAATTAGAGAACTAAGCCCCCAAAATGTAGAGGTGTTGGGCGCATGGGGGGGGCCATGTGGCCACACCTCAACACTAAAATAGGTATCGTTTGCAAGATCTCTTGTAGGCTTGACAAGTGGCGGTCACATGGAGGAGTACTGTTGGAAAATATCGCACGTGGTTTGTGGTGTGGTCATGTGGTTCGTGCATGTAACTGAGAGCTGGGGCTAAGCCCTAGCCCGGACGCGCTCCAAACTATGCATATGTTTGAATTTAAATATATATTAAAGCATATAGAAAAAAAGAAACAACACATGCATTAGTGATAGCCCATACTTTGAGAAGGTGCTCCACCATGGGAGGATTTTCGGGGTTTTATCCCCATGGACTTCATAAAATTTTAACATACCACAAGGTGCCACGTGGCAGCCCACGCCTAGGTCATGTGGCACCATACAATTTGCCAACTATATGCCACATGTCGAAACCCATTCGTTCACATGTCTGCCAATTAAATTATTGCCAAGTCAATTTTTCCCACTCAGCGTACGGTCATTCCATGTTAGTTGTATGGCCCTTCCACGTCAGTTGTACAGACTATACAGTCATCAATTGTTTTGCCTGTTTGGCAAATCAAACAGAACACGATATTTCACTCATCCAATGTCTGTTTGAACCCGTTCGAAGTGCGTTGGGTTCTTGAGGACGAGGACTACGCACCTGTTCATTTTGAAGTGACTCTGAACACTTTCATTTTTGCGCTAAATTTTGACCCCTAGTCCAGATTTTGATCACACCTTCCCACTGAAAGGATTTTGGACCCACAAAAGATGATGATTATCTACTTGAGCTTCAATACTCTTCTTCTTCCAAGTTATATCAACTGATTCTACTTGAAAAAGTCTTTTTAGCAATCACCTGGGTAACTTGACATGCCTTGCATTGCAACTGGCTATATCCCTCAACCACTGTTCTCTGGTTGTTGCTAACCGACTAGTCTCTTTGTGCTCGGAAGACTTACAACCTTCCCACTGAGAATCAAGTCCCTCTTGTGAAATCTTTGGCATCAACACAATCCGCTCTACAATGGCTGCAAAAAACTTTCCTGTGACATCTTGTCACAAACCAAGAAAACCATCAATCTTGAAAACAAACTTTATACAAGAATGAAAATGATGACAACCAAGTATTTTTCTCTTCAAGCAATAACTATCGCATCTTGTACTTCATCAAATTACATGGCATTTTCCTGCATCTTGGTGTACTCAATATTGACTTACAAGCCAGCAAACACCATCGACTAAACATAAGTCGAAAAAACATGATCGACACAACATAGTCGTCAAGACAACATCGACACAAGTCGAGACTCATTTGAAAAAATTGGCATTCCCAATGACAAGTCGACATTCATGATACACAACCATGTTACAATCATGAGTCACTCATAATGAACTATCACCGAGTTCATTGTTTACAGACATACAAAATCACGTGCATGTGCAAGCTCTTCAACTCTCCTTCAAGTACAAACATAAGTACATAAACACAAAAACATGTGGGTACATAAGAGATGAAATGAAAAGCTATATGGCTGCAATAAGTGAGTATCATACCCATCGTTTACATCCTCCTGGTGAAGTTGTGCAACAACAAAAATTCCTTCAATAGAATTGCATTCACATGCAAACTTGCATCATACAAGTTATGATAAGCTGCTACAACTTGTCATACTTTCAACAGAAATGCATACATAAGGCTGAAATATGCATCTACAAACAAAGAAATGCAATCCTTACTTGTTCAAGAAATCTAACCATTTCTTACCAAGCCAACTCAATGGTGACTTTTCCTGCTGAAAATTCTCTTCTTATGAATCATCTTGACTCACATCAATGATGGAATCTCCTCTTCCATTCTTGTTAGTCTCTTTATCCATCTGTTTCTTGTGTTGTGAATGGGTGGTTGAATGCAATGTCCAACATTGGTCAATGAGATGACCCCTCTTTTGGTAGTGAGTGCAAATCTTTTGCATCTTCTTTTCAAGTTTCCTTTGCTTGGAAATTTTCCTGAATGTGGTCAATCTTTTCCAACATTTTGAAATATGATGGTTATCTAAACCACAATATGTACATGGAATTTTTCTACCATTTTTTTATGCAAATTTACCATGCTTAACATAATCAAAAGCAATCGAATTACAGGAAGAAATATACCTCGAACATTAACCTTTATTGCCTTCTTGAGGAGGTGAATTTGAAGAGTTACTAGCTCTCTTTTGAAGACCAACAAAAATGTTCTTGTCCTCATGGTTGTTACAACTCTCTTGTTTCACACATGTACATTCATCTTGAACACACACTTTGCATGCTTGAGGGATTGAACTTGCAACAAACGTTGTTGAACATTCACCTTTATTGCTTTCCTGAGGAGGTGAATTTGAAGAATTACTAGCTATCTTTTGAAGACCAACAAAAATGTTCTTGTCCTCATGGTTGTCACAACTCTCTTGTTTCACACATTTTCATTCATCTTGAACACATACTTTGCATGCTTGAGGAATTGAACTTGCAACAAAATTTGTTCTTGGAACTGTTTCCCTTGTCTCCTCAACTTTGGAATATGCTCCATCTTTCTGTTCATATCTAAGACCCCTATACTTGGGCCTCTCCTCAACAATAATAGGCTCAACAATGCCTTGTGCATGCTTACCTAACCCTCTACCTTCATAGCCCATTTTTAACAATAACTTGGACCCTATTCCTCTTGTGTGATTTTCAAAAACACCAAAGCATTCATCTTGAGAGGAATTTGAAGAAAAACTAGCATTACATACCTCATGTTCCTACATATACTTGGTAAGGGTTTCCTTTGCCTCATGGAGTTGAGCCTCCATATCATGCAACTTTTCAAGAAGATGGTGCTTCTCCTCCTTCATGGCCATCAACTGCTCTTGAAGGACAATGCGCTCCTTCTTATCTTCCCACATCTCTTGCACCATATCTCTCATAGTTACAAAATCCTTCAACATCTCTTTGTCAAATAGCTTGGATAATGAAGATGTATGATAACTCTTATTGTTTGAAGCTTCCTCCATCCTTGCAAGATATCAAAATTCAACACAAAACTTGCACAAATACCAACAACTAAATCTCTAGTTATCAATGAATATCACATGAGAAAAACTATGCTCTGATACCACCTGATCTGAAAATAGGGGGCTGACTTGTTTTTCTATGAAAGCACCCTCTACTCCATTAAAATAAACTTCAGGACCTTTCTCAATGTCTTAGTTGTGCAAGATAAATTATGTGTCAAGTTTATGCATCTTTTAGGTGTTTATGTGTGAGGTTTCTGAAAAGTTTAAATATTTTTTTTACATAAATACACCAACAAAATAACTTGCAGCAAAATATAACCAACAACTCACAACAATAACAACATGATAAAGGAGTTCACCCCCAACTGGGCTACATCTCCTTGAGCCTCCATCAATGGACTAGGCTCTCTGAGATTAGTTTGTCTAAAATTATTTTACAAGTTGTTGCTCAAATCCAATGGATTTATTGACTGTACCATTGAGTTCAAAATACATAAAAACCCCAAAAATGACTATTAGATCTATGAAAATAGACCATGGCTCATCCGGGCATGACCTCTTCTACTGGCCTTGAGCTTCCCTGAGATTCCTTATGGAAAAAACACCTGCAAAAGTCCTCAAATGCCTCTGAAACCTATCCCAATGTGTTCAAAGCATAACAATTAGTCAAAAATGACTATTCAGTCACAGAAAATAGACTTGGGCTCATCGGAGCATGGCCTTCTTCAATGGTGGCTCTAAGCTCCCTAGAGCTCCCTGAAACTTCAAGGTATCAAAACCTTCAATAGAAGTCTCTAAATGCCTTTTAAAACTGTGCCAATGGATTCAGAACATCTAAAAAACCCTAGCTGGGCTTTTTCGGCACCTCATTTGGCCAAAACATGAAGAAGTTTGGTCTCCTACCATTTTCCTCCTTCAAGCTTGTTGTCTCTGGTTTGCCAATTCACACCACTTGTGTGAGTAACCTGGATTCTGGGTGTTTTCTATGCCTAAACCCAACACATGCACCGTTTCCACAAACCACACGAATTTGTCGAACAGTTAGGGAACTAAACCCCCAAAACACGGAGGTGTTGGGCACATGGGGGGTCATGTGGCCACACCCCAGAGCTAAAATATGCACCGTTTGCAATATTGCTTGTAGGCTTGTAGAATAATTTCTTTTCAACCACACTTATGTCTCTTACTGTACTTATTTTCGTAGTTAAAGCATAATTTTTTTTCTTTTCTTTCTTCCAATTGTTGAGGTGTCAACCTTGTAGGTTGAGGTGTTTTAGAAGATGGAACATTATTCTCTCGATATATGTTGTTGGATTACTGAGAGGGGGGGTGAATCAATAATAGAGCAATTTAATCCCTTTTCTCCAAAAATACAAGTGTTATATCAATGTAGCATTATCATCCAATAGTTACAGAGTAAATAAACAATGAACAAATGAGCAAGCACACACATACAAAATACACCAGTGTTTTTACGTGGAAACCCAAAGCGGGAGAAAACCACATAATGATTTTTCTTATATGTCTTGAAGAGTTACATTCATTGGAAGCACCAAATTCCTTTGTTTTCTAGATTCAACTGGAAGGAGGCTCCAACCCAGTAGTTTCTCAAGATACAACCTGAGGGAAGCTCCAACTCCCCAATTCTCTAGCTACAACCAGAATGAGGCTACAACCCCCTATGCTCTCTGGCTACAACCACCTGTCCTTTCCCCATCCAACCACCCTAAAGTAGAAGTAGAATGATGGAACCACTGTCACACTATCACTGTGAGATATACCCATGTACAACTATATCAATCTGTACCACTGACCTACATCCAACCTATACAACTGCCCTGTAATCAATATGTACCAGAACTGAACATGTATCAACAAAAATACAATAGGTACACAACCTGTAGTGCTGCAACATGCGTATGTATGCACCCTATCTGTTATGCAGCCCCCATATGTACGTGACCAAACTGTTATGCAGCCTGCGTATGCCTTCTGAAAACTAGGGTTTCCTTTCTCTCAAAAAATTCTGACCCTGTGTAAATTCTTTCACATAGATTTGTAACATGTCACTGTATCTAGACTGTAACTGTACCTTGTGCATGCAACCTCATACATAAACTTTATCCAAAGCATGCATATCTCTCTCTAGTCATGTGCCATATAGGTGTGTGTAATCATGAACAAGTTGTTGATGGGCATAAGTGGCACACCGTCAACTGGAAGGATAGATCCAGACCGGGATTGTCTAATTAACCCAAGCCGTTTGGTATGATCTAACCCAACGGGTTTAATGGCTCAGTTAGCCAACTAGGGTCCTAAAACAATAAAATGAAATAAACTACTCTGAAGCTATAACTTTAACAATCGATACACTAATTACAAATGTTTATCTAATAGCATTAATATACATTGATTATGAACAAGTTTACAAGGTTTAAAATAAAATCTTGCAAAAGTGATTGTTTAATTAAGTTTCTGAACAAGATATGAACAATACTCTTTTGATGTTTTAAAGATTTTAAAGAAATAAATACTAAATGAATACGATTAAAACAATGACACAAAAACAATCAAAGCTAATTAATTCAATCATCGTCTCATTCATATATAAACAAATATGAATAAAAGAAAACAATTCACCTACTAACCTCTCTGATCCGGATTTATGTAGGAACACAATGAAATACAAAAATACACATAAACGTAGAGATGCAGCGGAAATAAGACTTCATTTCATTAATAACAAATGACTGAAATATGCTTACAGACAGAATGGAAATAAACTAGCTAGGGCGCTGGTAGCT
>ML789654.1:127800-159570 GCA_009831015.1 Picea engelmannii
ATTCGAAAAGGCCCTCCTTGGATTTGAATGCAGTCTTCCACACATCAGAAGGTTCGATTGGTACCTAGTGATACCCAGACTTCAAGTCGATCTTGCTGAAATATTTTGCTCCCTTGAGTTGGTTTAGAAGGTCATCAATCCGTGGGATCGGGTACCTATTCCAAACAGTGATATTGTTCAGTGCCCGATAATCAATGCAAAGTCTCCAAGTCCAATCCTTCTTCTGCACCAAGACAATCGGGCTCCCACAGGGCGATGAACTCGGCCATATGTGACCTTTTTGCAATAGCTCCTGAATCTGCCTCTTGATTTCGTCATTCTCCAGGACAGAGCGCCGGTAGATGGGTCCATTGGGCAGCGGTGCACCTAGGGTCAAATCGATGGGGTGCTTGACCTGGCAGTGTAGAGGCACCCCTGTGGGGGAGGTGAAGATGTCCTCGTACTCCTCCGCGACCTTATCCATCTATTTTTTTCGTGCAGTGGGGCCTTGTCTGGAGGTCATGGCCACAGTCTTCCACTTTTCCTGAGGGCGGATCATCAGGAAAACAAATTTCCTGGTTTGGGAAATGAGCTTACTGCATTGTTTTGCAGTAACCAAAGAGATGGTGGTAGGCGGTGCTATCTCCGGTATCCTGTACAGCTTATTGCCCAAAGTGATAATAACAACACGAGGCCTAGACTCATACACAACATGTCGCTTCCACAAGTACGGTTGGCCTAATAATACATCAGAAACATCAAGAGGAACAACGTCACATAATACCTCATCCATGAAGGGCTTGATGCTGTAGGGAAGGCGACATTGTCGACTGATGCGGAGGTCCCGTCCTTGGTGCAACCACCTGATGGTGTATGGTTGTGGGTGTGCTGTGGTCGGCAAGCCCAACCGCTTCACGACCTCTACCGAGATGAGGTTCTTCTGGCTCCCACTGTTGACAATGAACTGCAATGGGAAACCCTTTACCCACATCTTGGAATGGAAGAGACGCTCTACCTCCTCTGGATCTTCTGGTTCCTCCTTCTAGATCTTTGTGGTGGCAACAATGGCGTTGGGCTCCGCATTGATAATCTGCTTCCCCCTGTCATTCCCCTTGTCAGGTTTTGATTCAGAGTCATAGCATGCATCCTATTCAAAAGCCTTCAACTCGGCTACCAGTGACTGCTTGGCCCGACACTCACTTGTATTGTGGGTGGAGCTCACACCACTTCCCTGTGTCCTTTTTTGGCTTCGTGGTGTTGTTCTTTGCTTGTGGCTTTGGCAGGTTGTCCTGGGCTACCCTACCTTGGATTGGTCCTTTGTTTTGCGGTTTGGGAGTACCTTTCCCGGGCTTCTGATTTGCAGACCCAAAATCTTGCTTCTTCTGTTTGAACTTCTGCTCAATCTTGGCAGCATATCGGTATGCCACACCAAGTGAGGAGATGTCGAGGAACTCCATTTCCTCCTCAATGTATCTATGCAGACAACTACGGTTCTTTAACACCAAATGTTTCTCTGAATCTTTGATACCCAACTTTGTGCGTAGGGTATGAAACAGATTCGTAATCTCATGCACATCTTCATCCCTTTGTTGCCGCAAAGTAGTCCATTGTATGTATTTGTCCTCATAGCTCCCCACGGGATAATATTGTTCCTTGATGGCATCTCGGAAATAATTCCAAGTGGGTGTGGCCAAGAACAAAGAGGGTTCTCCCTCGCCCTCTTGCTCCGAGTAGGTTTCCCACCAGTCCTTGACATGGGGGGCGGCTTTGAGGAGTGCAAAAATAATCTTTTCTCAATCGGAAAACTCATGAACCGAGAAATATCCTTCTAACAGATTCAACCATCTATCTACGGCATCTGCATCTATTTGGCCGTCAAATATGGGAATGTCAAAGTTTACTTGTACCTTAAAAGGAGTGGCACCTCCAGAGTGGCTTCTGGATGTTGATGCACCGCCAGTCAGAATTCGTTGAAGAATCTGGGCAAAGTTGTCCATCATCGCGTTCCTTTGTTTCTCGAGGGCCTCCTCGAGAAACATTTTGATAGGATCTCCTACTCCCTCATCTTTCTTTTCTTCCCCCATGGGCGGTCGTCAGGGTTTGCGAGGCTGATCTCGTAAAGGTTCAACCAGATCGAGCCCCAACTCCTTATACCCTGATCTCGTTGGGGACATGCAACGAAGGATCGAGAATGAGAAGACCGCTCTGATACCACTGATCCGGATTTATGTAGGAACACAATGAAATACAAAAATACACATAAACATAGAGATGCAGTGGAAATAAGACTTCATTTCATTAATAACAAATGACTGAAATATGCTTACAGACAGAAAGGAAATAAACTAGCTAGGGCGCTGGTAGCTTATCTCTGAGAAGAGATGTGGCTGCCACTCACATCTGTGAGAAGATGATTACAATGAGGCTCTAGAGGCCTTTTTACAATAGATGAGAATGCCAAAAGTCATAAACATCCAAAAACCTAACCCTAGGAGATGAAGTGCCAAAAGTCATGTGGGCCCCATTTGGGTAAGTTAGTTCATCAACTTCCCGGGGTCATAACTTTTGCATACGATCTCCGTTTTAGACGTGTGATAGCTTGTTGGAAAGGTATCGTCGAGGAGATTCATTTTGGGGCCTCAATCATGCCTTTGGATATCATTGAGAACCTCTATATCAAAAAACCTTCATTTAGGCCCTCAAAATGGCCTCGGAAGTTAAAACCTGCTAAAAATAGTAAATTGCCAAAATTGCCAGAAAACTGTTTTGAGCCAGTCGGAAAAGGTGGGTGGCCACCGATATCCACCTGGATCACTCTCACTCAACAATACTAAGATAAATTCATATTTCTATATTTGTATGAGATCCTCTTAACCTGTGTCAAGTGTAAACCTATGAAAAAAGAAAGCATAATACTTCCTGAAGAAATTCAAGGAAGTGTTTCATATTCTAGAGCGAGCTTATAATGAAAAAAAGACAAATAACTATATATTGTGTGACCTTGAAATGTCCAATAACTGAAAATTAAAGAAATTCCAATTCTCATGAATGGTGTTACCAACTATCTAGCATCAGATGCAAACTCAAAATAATTGAATAAATGATCTGTCAAAGATATAAACTAAACCAAAATATAATGAACAACATAAAGAAAAACATGATATAAAATATTATGTGCAGAACTGATTAAAGCTAATTCGACATAGATAACATTTCACATCAAGAAATTACTTTTTCATATAGTTTCAACAAAATATAGTTCATCATATGGTCCAGGAAGAATTTTTGGGACAATAGACTCTTAAAGATTGAAAAAATTAATATATAAATGATAGCAATTAACCATGTATTGATAAAACAGACTAAAGTTAATTTAAATCAATGCATAATCAATTATTCAAAGAATATGAAGATATTATAATGAAAATAAAACCATTTTACTCATAGGAAAAAAGCCATTAAGCAACTTGGAATTTCATATTCTTCTTTGAAAATACTTGTCCATTCTCCCAAAGATTCCAACCATTCGTTACTCCATTTGAAAAGAAACAAAGTTTGCAAAAGAAATAATATAAAAAAGAGAAAGGATAAACATCCTCTTCTCAATTTATTGGATCTTTATGGCTCTGAACTTTCTCATATATTTATACAATGAATGAATAGTCTGGGCATCACTAATAATTTCTTCCACCTAAAATTTGTCTTGTAAAGAGACACAAATATATCTTAAATCGTGAATTTGCTTGGGAAAATGCTCGCATGTAAACGAAATGGGTCCATTTTGGAGATGTGTTTTCAACCATTTATTCCGATTCCTCATGGTTTGGCTGCAATAAGTCCTGCAAAATCGTTTGTATTTTCTTGATGCATTTCCAAATTTTATCTGTTGTTGCTCATAAATTTATTTGCAGCAATCCAATATTATTTTTGGATCAATCATCTTGAACGTATTTAGATAATAAAATGAAACCATTGTTGGAAGGTTGGTTGTTGTCATTGATGTCAACCCTAGTCATGGGTTTTGGACCGCAAGATTGATGAAGGTATTTGGACATGAAGGAAAATGCACATACAGATACAACACCCATGGATGGATAGTATACATCATATTTTTTTCGGTGGTATGTGGCACGTCACGTGGATCCTCATGGTTGAAGAGAAATGAATTTTTGAAGATGACAAAGTGAATTGTACATGTAGGCCCTGAAGATAATTACAAAATAAGAAAGTGTTAGGTTGGCCCTAATGTTAAAAGGAAGTGACATAAATGGTATTAATAAACATAATTATACATTCATTTTATATAAGTCAAATTTCAGAGGGAAGAAGAAGTAAAAGAAGGCCGAATTTCAAGGGAGGATGAAGTCTTTTGGTGATGTGTTCTAAGGTATGCTATTTTTAGGTCATCTTACCCTTTTTTCTATAACTTGTTTTCTAGAATGATTCAGATGGTTAACTCACTATGGTATTGAGAAGACATATCAAGGTACCTCTGGTAAAAATTTCAGCTCTTGATTTGCTATAATTATGGAGATACACTCTGTGGAAGATAGGGTTTGTGACCAGTCCTGAAGCTAGTCAATAAACATGTGTTCCGGGTAAAATAGTCATAACTTATTCATGCAGAATCCAAATGAAGTGGGAACACTTCCATTGGAAAGAGTACGGACTTTAGTTTCTTGTGTGTGAGTTTCCGAATTTTATGTTAAATATTGTGCACAGGGCATGCTGTACAAGTTGGGTTTTATGAACAGACCAAAATTGAATAAAGTCTATCATTCTTTCTATAACCTCTTTTTGGGGAGGCTTCAAAGAGTGAAAATTGGAGGAGTTTCAGAGAATACATTGAGTAATTTTATCTACAGGATCATATTACTCCAAGAATTGAAGAAGTCTTAGGAAGCATTATCAGGTTCTATGTGATGATTGGTTGATGGTGATGATTTAATGTAAAGTTTTATTATCTCTCATATATTCTTGGGTGGAAGAAAGGGGCAAGGATGGAGAGTTCAAATCTCTCTTTAGATTGAAGGATTGTATCTTCCTCTTGGAGGTTTATCCCTCCCTTTACATTTGGAAGTTGTAGCTACCTTTGGAAGTCATTACTTCCCTTGAACAATAACTATTGATTATTTCTCATATATTGTGCATGGTGTATTGATGTAAATATTATACTATTGTTCATTGCTCATTGGATATAGTTGAATGGTTTAATTATAAGTTGAAAAAGGTTTTAAATTACACTTGATATTGATTCACCGCCCTCTCAGTATCAACAATTGGTATCAGAGCGAGTTACCTTCAGTACAATTTAACCACTGGAAGGAAGATCCTATGCAGAAATGGAAGGAAACATTCCAAATGGGATTCCACCATTTGATGGAAGCAATTTAGAATATTGGAAAAATATAATGGAAACTTACTTGAAATCTCTTGGGGTAGATGTTTGGATCTCAGTTTCTTTAGGATACAATGCTTTGAAGAAACCAAAGACTGCAGCTCAAAAGGAAACAAAAAGGAACAACAAACTGACAATAGATACCATCATGGATGGATTGACAGATTCAGTGAAATCCAAGGTGGGATCATGTGCATCAGCGAAAGATCTTTGGGACAAGCTACAAGAACTTTATGCAAGAGAAGAAGTCGAAGAAGAAGAAGAAGTTGAAGACGATTACAACATCTCAGATTTCAAAGAAGAAAATAGAGGTCAGTTCTTTTGATTTAATTGTGAAGGAATAGGTCATGTTGAATTTGAATGTCCTCATCCAAGGATTGAAAGAAATGACACTGAAGAAGAAAATTCCAATGAAGAAGAAGAAAATCATGAAGAAAAAATTATTCAACAAGAAGATGAGAATCTTAAAAAATTGAAGCATGTTGAGATTGAAAATAGCAAGCTCAAAGACACGCAAAGAAAACTAAGAAGTGAATTGGTTAGTTGTGAAAAGACAATTGTAAGCTTAAAGAAACAATTAGAAGACTTTCAGAAACTAAGAGAAGAAACCATTTCCTTGAAAACTCTACTCGAAGAAGAAAGAAGAATAGCAGAAGTAAAGAAGGTCCAAATGATAAACAAAGAAGAAGATTGTGAGAAACTTGAAAAAGAAGTTGTCTCATTGAGGAAGAGCTTAAGAAACTCTCAAGTGAAAAAATAATTAACACATCTTGGATGCATGGTGATGCAAGAGCATCGCCAACATCAAGCGAGCCACCGCGGAGACAATTGGACAATTGGACAAGCACCAGCACAAATTTTGAAAACACCTTGAAATTGTTGCGCAATCTTAAATGAAGCCATTAAGAAGAGGCACACTTGTAGATTGTAAATGGACCTTGAGAAATTTTCTCTCGTCCTTAGTAGGTAGAAGGCATTTAATGCAGGTAGATAGAATTTTAATTCTAGATTAGACAGTTTGAAAGCACAAGAGGGAAACGGGATATAGACACCCTCCTTGTGTATTGTAACATTATTATGATGAAGCATTGGAGCAAGAGCATGCAGAGAGCTGTGTAAGAACACCCATGTACAGATATTTGGATTAATAGAAAGAGGTTGATTCAAATTCATGGTTTTGTGTTTGTTCTCTATGTATTGAGGCTGAATGTTATGCTCATTAATGTTTTGCTTCCTGTTATACATTTGCTTTATATGCTGTGTATATGATTTCGTGTTTTAAGTTTGAAGTCTGAAAGGAGAAGGAATGAGTTCCAATTGTTTCTCTATCTGATCCAGAGTTCCTGCAAGGAGTGCAGTTGAAGTGTCTGCAAGGAGTGCATTGACAAATGGTTCAGATAGGGTTGCTTTTGTTCTCATTCATCTCAGAAGTGCAGAAAGGCATAGGTGTTGTGCAAGGAGTGTGCAGGCAAAGTGAAGTCTCGGGGTTACGAACCTAAGTGAAGTGGTTAGAGACTGTTGTTGCATGTGTGCGCAGATCGAAAGGATTCAACACTTCGAAGTGGTTGAATGTCTGCCACAAGGAGTGTGTGAAATGTTCTCTGAAAGATTTAGAGTTAGGAAAGTTCAGGAAGGATAAGGCCTTCGAAACTATTGAAGGACAACGCAGGGAAGTTGTGCCGTGAAAGTTTGTAAGAAGCGTCGCAAGTTTGCACACAGGTGGATGAGTTCCGCGGAGGAACACTTGAGTCATTTCGTAGATTTCATTAGGAAGGAACGGACGGTCAGAATTCTCCGAGGAGAATTTGCGAATTCCTGTGAGCCGTCAGATCTCACGAAGGAGCAGGGGAGATACGGTGAGTATTCCCAAAGGGGTTCAAAGCTCAGGAGGGGCAGGACAATAGATCCAAGTCACGAGGACCATTGGATTTATGCGTGGATTTTCACATCGGGGTTTCGTAGGTCGAACTCCGTAAACATAGCAACATGAATCGCGATATTCTGATACGCGATATCCCGAAAGGCTAAGAGAATAATGTGGGGCCACAAGGGTTAGAGAGGCGGACAGGTGGCACGCTATTTCGGGGTTTCGCAACGAGAAGTCCCGAAAAAATTGCATCAGGATTCATGATACCGTGAAGTCCGAAATGCCGATGGATTGAAGGACCGTTGAATATTCAACTCGCGCGTGTGTCGGAGTTTCGGCATATCGGGAATTGGGAGTTGGAGATACGAGTGGTTCGACATCGCGATTGCCGAATTCGCGATAGAGTAAACCCCGATGGGAAAAGGTCAGCGTTGACTGGTTGTTGGGTTTCAGGTATCCGATAGTACAACATTCGACCACTGACCTCATGAAACCGCGAAGTCCGATCCCCCGAGTGTGAAGAGGGGATCCCACGAGGATTTTCTGTGGGTGTAGATTTCCCGACAGGGAGATAGAAGGACCGGTTAGAGTTCTTCGGGCTGTGGAAAAAGGAAAGATCCTGCGTTGACGCGACCTTCCGACCTGCGGGTTGTGAGGGAGCGTGTGCGTCGGCATCACATGGGTGAAATTTCATACAAAAAAGATGAAAATACCAACAAGAAGGTTGAAGAAATAGCTACACAGACAGTTGATGAGAAGTGGACCATGATACCAGAAAGAAGGAATGACTACAAAAGAGATGAATTTCCAAGAAGACCTCCTACCTTCAGGAATCAAAGAAGCTTCAATCAGTATGAAGGAAACTATAGAAGAGTAGATCATGAACCCAGATGGACTACATCACAAATAAGGTCACTTACTCCCAGGTATCAAAATTTCTTTCTTGGTCATTGTTATACTTGCAAAAATTTTGGACATAAGGCAATTACTTGCAGAATCAATGAAAGGAACAAATATGCAAGAAACATGAATGGTGTAAACATAATATATGGAAATAATCATGTATTTGTCAACAAAATTTATAATTCATTTTACCCATTGATGGACCAAAATATTGTATGCTACAAATGCAATTATCTTGGTCATAAAGCACGAGATTGGAGATATATGAATGAAGATGTCTCTATGCCAACCAGAGTATGGAGAAGGAAAGAGATTCCAAACAATGAAGATTGTCGAATAGCATTAACCACTGAATAATGTAAAGAAGAAGATGAATGGTACATAGACAGTGGATGTTCTTCACACATGACCGGGGATCAAGACAAATTCATCAGCTTGAAGAGAAAGGATGGCAATGTTGCATTTGGAGATGACTCATCTGCCAAAATACTTGGAGAAGGTGTAGTAGAGCTTGGAAGAAAAAATGTAAAAGCAAAGAATGTTCTATTGGTTAAATACTTGAATCATAATCTACTCAGTGTTAGTAAAATGTGTGATCAAGGATACACTCTTAAATTTGACTCTCGAAAATGTAAAATCAAAGAAAATAACTCAGGAAGATTGGTTGCAAATGCAACAAGAAGAACAAACAACATATACATCCTAGACATAAAGAAGAGAGAGAAGACAGAAGCCACACAAAAGGATTCCAAGGAAGAAAAAGTCCCAAAGACCAAAAATAAGGATGAAGTATTATTGAGTGCCACATGTTTAGGGGGAGCAGCCCCAAAGAAGAAGGTTACCTTTTGCCATTAAACTCAGGGAGAGAAGCCATACCCTTTGCCATTGATGTCAAAGGGGAAGATAAATTGGGATCATGATTATAGGGGGAGCATGAGTGTTTCCATAAATGAAAAAGGGGGAGATTGTTGGAAGATTGGTTGTTGTCATTGATGTCAACCGTACTCGTAGGTTTTGGACCGCAATATTGATGAAGGTATTTGGACATGAAGGAAAATGCACATGTAGATACAACACCCATGGATGGATAGTATACATCATTTTGTTTCCGGTGGTATGTGGCACGTCATGTGGATCCTCATGGTTGAGAAGAAATGAATTTTTGAAGATGACAAAGTGAATTGTACATGTAGGCCCTGAAGATAATTACAGAAAATAATTACAAAATAAGAAAGTGTCAGGTCGGTCCTAATGTTAACAGGAAGTGACATAAATGGTATAAATAAACATCATTATACATTCATTTGATATAAGTCGAATTTCAGAGGGAAGAAGAAGTAAAAGAAGGCTGGATTTCAAGGGAGGATGGAGTCTTTTGGTGATGTGTTATAAGGTATGTTATTTTCAAGTCATCTTACCATTTTTTCTATAACTTGTTTTATAGAACGATTCATATGGTGAAATCCCTATGGTATTGAGAAGAAATATCAAGGTACCTCTGGTAAAAAGTTAATCTCTTGATTCACTACAATTATGGAGATACACTCTGTGGAAGATAGGGTTTGTGACCAGTCCTGAAACTAGTCAATAAACAAGTGTTCCAGGTAAAACAATCATGACGTATTCATACAGAATCCAAATGAAGTGGGACCACTTCCATTGGAAATAGTACGGACTGTAGTTTCTTGTGTGCGAGTTTCAGAATTGGATGTTAAATATTGTGCGCGGGACATGTTGTACAAGTTGGGTCTTCTGAACAGACCAGAATTGAATAAAGTCTACCATTCTTTCTATAACCTCTTTTTGGGGAGGCTTCAAGGAGTGAAAATTAGAGGCATTTCAGAGAATACAATGAGTAATATTATCTATAGGATCAAAGTACTCCAAGAATTGAATAATTGCAGAAATTGAAGAAGTTTCAGGAAGCATTAGCAGGTTCTATGTGATGATTGGTTGATGGTGATGATTTAATGTAAAGTTTTATTATCTCTCATATATTCTTGGGTGGAAGGAAGGGGCAAGGATGGGGAGTTCAACTCTCTCTTGATATTGGAGGATTGTATCTTCCTCTTGGAGGTTTATCCCTCCCTTTACATTTGGAAGCTATAGCTACCTTTGGAAGTTATAGCTACCTTTGGAAGTCATTACTTCCCTTGAACAATAACTATTGATTATTTCTCATATATTGTGCATGGTGTATTGTGGTGTATTGATGTAACTCTTATACTATTGTTCATTGCTCATTGGATATAGTTGAATGGTTTAAGTATAAGTTGAAAAAGGTTTTAAATTATACTTGATACTGATTCACCCCCCTTTTAGTATCAACAACCATGATCATATCTGTACCAAATAACTGATAATAGAAACTTGTGAAAAAAAAGAAACCTAAATTAATAACCTAAAAATTGTGAATAAAACAAAATCTAGAACAATAAAATTAAAATGAATTTAAACTAACTATAAGTTCTAAACAAACATTGTTTATATTTTCCTTTCAAATGTGATCTTAAAATTTTAGAAGCTTCAAGTTGATGGAGAGGAGAAAAATATTAATTTTGGGTTTTCACAAAATCAAACAAATGATAGATAATTCTTTTTTTATTATTATTTTTATTTTGAAATGAGATGCAAAATGAAAAACAAATTTAATTAATTAACCCCACCAAATGATTTTGTGAAAATGAGAAACCAACCAATATATTATTTGATGAAGTATTGAACCCATTATTCAAAATAGTCAAACTTGCTAATGACCAAAAGAATGAACACATAATCATAATTTAAACGAAATTAAACAGTTGATAAAAATTAATGTTTTTATTTAAATTGAGATTTCTATGCTCATTTCTAAATTTTGACATATACTCTTGTAACGAATGTCTCATACTATAGTGAATGTATTAATTTTTTCTCAAATCAAGCCAAGGTATGGAACTATTTGAAAAGGTTGATTTTGTAGCTCATTATAATTATCAATATTATAATGGGGGCCCTTTAAATTTTGTAAACATTTAGGGAGAGTTGTTGGGGCCCAACAAATGATGGCTCACTGGGTGAAGCAGTTATCTTTGACCTATTAAAATTTCATCGCAAGGAAAAATAATAAGACTTGGATATAATTTTAAGCTTCTTTGAAACAAATCCACTTTAATATTACACAATGTTAAGACTAGCTCAGATTTATAGAAAAATATCAGAAAATAAGAAAATAATGTTTTTACAGAGGATTATAAACTGAAGTTGTGTTTTAATCAAAGAGTCACGATGTTTATAAAAGGACTTCAATACCGTTGACAAAGCCACTGCTGCCAGCAAACGTCCATAGCCTCAACAAGGATGTCATTTAACCCACTCAAATGCTTTAATCCCATCCAATAGTTGTATCCACATGATGTATACTTCCATAAAAGTTAATTTAAAAGAATATACCTGATACCTCTCGACTTGACATTGCTTCGTTGCCAGCAAGCTTGCTCAGTACCCTGGCAAAGTTGTCTTGGTATCATGTGTGCATTTACCCATTGCCAACGAGCCTGTTCAGTACCCCGATGGGTTTACACACACTTACCACACATAAGTGATTTCAACCCTCTTATGCCACTTTTATATAATAATACAATTATAGATTTACTGATGAAAAAGAGAGTGGGGTGATACTAGAGGTTAATTGCAATACAGGTGAACAGTTGATCATTTTTTTTTTCTTTCAAAAATGGAAGTCTTATCATGGTTTAGAGATTTTAGATTTCATTTAAGAAATCATCTAGAGAATGGGGAAGCACTTAAAAGTGATTCCTTAATAATATGGATGACGTAAAAATTCTAAGGATAATCGTAATTCCCAAATATCTTGACACATTTCAGGGGTAATACTCTGACAAAGACCATTTAGGATTTCATAGTACTCAACTGACTTACAAATGAATTATCTGAGCTGAACCTTAACATCATAAACTGTTTGAACTGTTTCAAATTGCTTTAAAAAAAATAAGTCTTGAAATGAATGCTTCCTTCGACAATTTCTCTTTGATCAAAAATATAATTATTCAAAAATACAGACAAGAAAAAATTTCAATCAAAGAAAGAAGAAAACAAACAAAAAACAAACACACAACAAACTAAACCAGATTTTATTAATGGGATTCAAAATTAGAAGTATATCAAAACAAACAAAATCGAAATAGCAAAAGCACATTTTCAGAAACAATTTTGGCCAAATATAAACTCGAGCTTTGGGATCTACTAGAATCCCACTGTAAAATAAAGGAAGAACTAAATCATATAAAATCTCATGTGCGAGCAAGTTCTTTTCTTAATATAATGATACATAAGATGTTACTTTGACCAAGCATTATTATTAAAAACAAAAGAGACTAAAAGAAAGTATAAAAATCCTTACTAGTATGAGTGCAGTCCTACTCGTGGCACCTTGGGTCAGGGTTGAATTGATAGTTCAAATTTACTTATATCTTTACTTTGCATTTAAAATTTTCATGATGATACCGTGTTTTTGAAAAGAAATATTCAACGAAAAGAAGAGAGAAAAATATTTAAAGTGGACTTCTCTAACAACATTGATATTATGGTTCTCTTGGTGTGCCCACTTGTGTTCATAACTACATTATTACAAAGAGAAACACTAAGAAATAAAACTAAAGGAAACCTACTCCTAAAACTACTCTAAACTACTAAATAGATCAAAATGCTAAGTAAAATCATATTTCCAGTGCAGCCACAAGAGCATCTTCAATCCTGCAAGGCATAGAAAGTTGAAAATTAGAATAAAAGAATGTAGTATTTGTAGATACAAAAGAAATATGTCATGCTTACCTCCTATATATTCATTTAAAAAAAAAACAAGCACGACCTTACCATTCTTTTGATATGTATGAATCCTCCAACCAATCTGCAATCTTGTCATGATATGGGTCATAATGGCATGGAAGAGTGTAAGTAAGTTTGGAAAACTTGTCATTATTGTAGGGACCTGACATAACCATCAACCAAGACCGAAGTGCTCCATCCTCCTGACAATTCTCCAAGTGTTCATCAATTTCTTCACATGAAGGATCTAAAAGAATCATGTCATGCTTTCTTCCTAGATATTTAGGTAAAAACAAAGCAATCACAACTTTATCTTTATGATGAAGATTTTTCAGATACAAATCTTCAAGCCATTCTAAGATCTTGTCATAAAAAATAGGATGCAAACTATGACTTTGATGAAATGGATATATCAATGGGGAACACATCAGAAGAGGATTCATGACATCAATTAGATTATTGGTTTGAATGCTTCCTTTGATGAGATTGATCATTTAAAAATGTGAAGCATAAATATTAAAATTGAAACTAATCAAAGAACGAATATGCAACGTAGAATATTTGATCTCCATAACAATGAGTGCATTGTCTCTTTCAAAAATAAATCATGTAAAATCATCTTGCAACATGTCATTTTTCCATGCGAGTAATGAAAGTGAAAGAGCGTCAAATACGACTTCATAAATGTTACGTTCGGAATTAATTTCACCAAATTTTGAAATATCGAAAATATTTGATTGTGATGGAAAAGAGTAAGATATTGTGGATAAAGTATCAAGTTCACCAAAATCTAATAAGAGATCGAGATATAAAGAGTAAAAGGAATAAAAAATAAGCACATGAAAATAATCTCTTGAGCTATGATATTTAACAATGGTATTCTCAAGACACTCCTCTTCACTTTCCTTAAAACTTTCACTCTATTTTGGTGATAAATCCTTCAACATAATATGATCATCTAAATTTGCCTCAAGTATGATAGACAATTCAAAACTTTCATGACAAACATCTAATCATTCCTATGGATAAGGTATGATTTGTAGATGAGGGTTTAAGGTTTCTTCTTCCAATTGCATATCTACATCTCTAATCAGTTTTATTGTAATGTTAGAATGCTTAAGATCATTTTCGTCACCTAAGTGTTTTTTAATAACTAAATTTAAGTACTCATTAGAGAAAGAGTTAGAAGAATATGGACATTCATCTTGACCCAACATCGAATCTTCTTCCACGATGGTCGAGGACTGAATATACAATGCTTCAGAGGAAAAAATAGTTTGATTGTCAGTAAGAACCTTTTCAATAGATTCTACCTCCCTTTCTTGTTGAAAATTTTCGGATGGATTCCTCTCATGTAAACAAAATTCTTCTCGCAATTGAGTGATAGCATTTCTAACTAATTTATCATTTGCGATTGAATATGACTTGATGAAAGGAATGAAAGCATCATAGAGGAGGTTTAGTACAAATGACATGTCATCAAGATTAAATTTACAGAGAACATGATGGATTCTTGTTGAAAATCCTTCTGGAGATGAATTGTCATTGATTAGTAAAGTCTGAAATTTTTCACATAATTGATTATAATTATAATTTGCAAAAGCATCTAAAAATTCATCTACAAATTGAAACCAATCAATAATGTGGTATGTGGGAAAATACTCAAACCAATGTTTAATTTGACCCCTAAAAGTAAAAGCAAACAATCTGCATAAAACCTTAAAATTATAAATATCATGCTTGATTCATTTACACCAAAACTTGTTAATATGGTCTTTAGCAGATACATCCCCCCCACCATCAAAGGTGAGTTTGGACAAATGAGAGACTGTCTCGTTGGGAATATCAGGTAATGAGAAGTGGAAAGAATGTTCCAACACAGTGATTTGGGGAGCCATGGGGAATTAAATACATTCAAAACAAAGACTCCTACAAGGCTAGTTTGTCAGTCTGGCCTGCCTTCTAGTGAATTTCAATATGAAACAAAAGAAGATTTTATAAATCTGAAATTATGACAGGTTGAGAGGTAAAACATTTAATCATTAAATTTACCTCAGCCCTCCTTCTAGTGCCATTTGTTGACAGGCGTAAGTGGCACACCATCAACTGGAAGGATAGATCCAGACCGGGATTGTCTAATTAACCCAAGCCGTTTGGTATGATCTAACCTGACGGGTTTAATGGCTCCGTTAGACAACTAGGGTCCTAAAACAATGAAAGGAAATAAACTACTCTGAGGCTATAACTTTAACAATCGATACACTAATTAGAAATGTTTATCTCATAACATTAATATACAATGATTATGAATAAGTTTACAAGGTTTAAAATGAAATCTTGCAAAAGTGATTGTTTAATTAAGTATCTGAAGAAGATATGAACAATACTCTTTTGATGTTTTAAATATTTTAAATAAATAAATACTAAATGAATACGATTGAAACAATGACACAAAAACAGTCAAAGATAATTAATGAAATCATCGTCTCATTCATATATAAACAAATCTGAATAAAAAAAAGAAATGCACCTACTAACCTCTCACTTAGCAGTACTAAGCTAATTTCATCTTTCTGTATTTGTATGAGCTCCCCTTAATCTGGGCGTCACTAATAATTTCCTCCACCTGAAATTTGCCTCGTAAGGAGACACAAATATTTCTCAAATCGTGCATTCATTTGGGAAAATGCCTGCTTGTAAATGAAATGGGTCCATTTTGGGGATGGTTTTTCAACCGTTTCTTCAGATTCCTCACGATTTGGCTGCAATAAGTCCTGCAAAATCGTCTGTCTGTTCTTGACGCATTTCCAAATTTTATCTGTTGTTGCTCATAAATTTATTTGCAGCAATCTAATATTGTTTTTGGATCAATCATCTTGAACGTATTTAGATAATAAAATCAAGCCATGATCAGATCCGTACCAAATAACTGATAATAGAAACTTGTGAAAAAAAAGAAACCTAAATTAATAACTTAAAAATTGTGAATAAAACAAAATCTAGAACAATAAAATTAAAATGAATTTAAGCTAACTAGAAGTTCTAAACAAACATTGTTTATATTTTCCTTTCAAATATGATCTTAAAATTCTATAAGCTTCAAGTTGATGGAGAGGAGAAAAATATTAATTTTGGGTTTTCACAAAATCAAACAAATTATATATAATTCTTTTATTATTATTATTTTTATTTTGAAATGAGATGCAAAATGAAAAAAAGAATTTAATTAATTGACCCCACCAAATGATTTTGCGAAAATGAGAAACCAACCAAGATATTATTTGATGAAGTATTGAACCCATTATTCAAAACAGTAAAACTTGCTAATGAACAAAAGAATGAACACATAATCATAATTTAAATGAAAGTACACAATTGATAAAAATTAACATTTTTGTTTAAATTGAGATTTCTATGCTCGTTTCTACGTTTTGACATATACTCTTGTAATGAATGTCTCATACTATAGTGAATGTCTTAAGTTTGTCTCAAATCAAGCGAAGGTATGGAACTATTTGAAAATGTTGATTCTGTAGCTCATTATAATTATCAAGATTCTAATGGAGCCCTTTAAATTTTGTAAAAAATTAGGGGGAGTTGTTGGGGCCCAACACAAGTATAATAACCCTCACATGATATAGTCATCAAACCCTTTCTTATATTAAACATCTCAATACATCAACCACTTCAGAAATACAATCTCTCAACCATGTACTACACAAACCCTTAGCCATATGCCAAGAAATACAAGATGTGCCTCAACAAGAAGTATCAATGATAAATATATCAACACTGTATTTCTGTATATCTGACTTATGAAGAAGATCCCATGGAACCATTAGTCTCTCTAGTGAGAATCCTCAAATCTCTATAACCATTTCTCATGCATACATCAAAATCCAACTATTCATAGAAATAAGAAATACCTTTTGAACCAATGCATAGATCTGATGTATCTGAGCATTGTAGGCCTTCCTGGGAGCTTGATCATAGAATCTAGAACCTATGCATATTCATCTCTTCAAGTTATCATGGATTTACTAACGCAGACCCTGTCGGCCCCTCGGGACCGAGATCCGCTCACAGGATCGTTCTATATGCCCTTCGAGCCGAATTGGCTCTTTTTTCAGATTCTCTTCTGGAATCCCCTTCCAAATCGATCCATAGGTTCTTTCTCGCGGTTCACGAGTCATGACCTTCGATTCTTCCTCTGCGATCCTGCGATGACCGAGATCGCAAAATGGGTACAACTCTCCCTCTGTCAGCACCCTCCTTGCACAACCACCGGCTAGGCTAAGCACTAGCGCCTTTCGCCTCTCGCGCCTTAGCAAGTTCAAGGTCCAACCTTTGGCACCTTCTTTCCTGAACCCCCGAGAGGTGAGATTTGACTTTTCTCCTCTCATTCTCGCTACTCATGACTTCGCGATTCAAATGCTCGAACCTTTGTTCCATTATCTCTCGAGTCCCTGAGATGTGAGAGGTCAACGGGGTGTTGACTCCTCCGTATATCTGATGTGTGTCTGCTGGTCCACTTCTCGGGCCCACCATGCAGTTCTGCCACGTGTCCCTCGTACTGGTTCTCGACCCTTCGTGGCTTCACTTCTCACTACTTTGAGTGCCCAAATTTTGGGCTCTCACCCTACGAACCTCTAAGTTCGCAAGATCTCTAGATCTCTGACACCTGTCCTCCTCTGATGGACGGCTTAGATTACTTCGTGACTTTGCTACTCGCTGCTTCGGGACGAAAGTCTCAACCTTTTATCCTCCGATATGCCGAAACGACAGATTTTCGACACATCGCCTACGCAGGTCCCACACGGAACTCCCCGCCTTTTTTAGAGTTTCGGTCCTTGCAACTTCGCGAGTTCGAATGCTAAGTCTTCAGCTCTTCAACTCACGAAACCTCGAAATGGTCAATAAGACTCTGACCTCTCGGTGAGTATGCCACCTACCCACTTTCAGATGGACGGTCCTGATTCACTTCGCAGCTTCGCCACTCGTGAAGTTGAAAAACTTCTCTTTCGGACCTCCGATGTCTGAGTCCCCGAGACGGGTGATCTCGTGACACGTGTCCTCTTTCCGATGAATGGCTCAGATTCCTTCGCTATCTCTCCTTTCGTGATCTCGTGAGTCTCACTTCAAAAGTTTTGACCCTTCACCTCCTGAAACCCCGAGATGCGATTTTGCAAGTGATCCAACAACCCTTGTTGGTTCGGATCCTACGGTACGATTTTCCTGATATTGCATTGGACGAATGCTGTAGTAACTTCCTTGCTCCTCTGTGAAATCTGACGGCTTCCAGGACTTTGCGAATCCTCCACGAAGGATCCTGACCGTGAAATTCCTCCTTGACAATTTCAGCAAAATGAACATGGTATCTTCACGAAAACTTGTCCGCCAGCAAACCAAAGTGGTTACACCTCCTTCCAACGTTTTAAGGTGCAAATTCCTTTGAGATTGATTGAAAAATTTCCAAGTCCCTTGGGGAAAATTCTTGCGCACACTCCTTGTGACAATTCCCCAATACTTCCAAGTATCGGACTCTTCGACCCTGCGCACTCTCTGTGACAAAAGTCAATAACTTCTCTCAGTTTGCAAACACCGAGACTTCACTCAGCCTGCGCACTCCTTGCATGAATCATGTTCTTAATTAACACTTCTACGAGAATGAGAGTAATGTTATCTCTTCTGAGCTTACAGAGGTTGATACTCTAAACCCATCAATGCACACCTTGCGGACGATTTTCGCTGCACTCCTTGCAGGAAAACTCTTTCTCAGACAGAGAAACAATTGAAACTCATTCCTTACTCTCCCTTTCTTCAGATTTCATACATTTAAATATGAAATCAAACATTCACTCATCAAAGAAAATTCATAACAAAGAGTAAACAATCGTGAGCATAACCTTCAATCATTTATACACAGAAAGTATCTGAACACCATGATTCTGGATCAAACTTCATATATTAATCACATAATTTATGTACATGGGTTCTTCTACACAGTTTCTTCTTATGCTCTCCTATGCTCTCTTCTCATGTTGCTTCTTATTGTTACAATAATACAAGGGAGGGTGTCTATATCCTGTTTCCCTCTTCGCTCCTAAAACTGTCTAATCTAGGAATTCAATTATACCTACTTACATTCATTAACATAAATGCCTTCACCTAATATAGACGAGAGCGGGATGCTCAAGGTCTGTTTACAAATAAAGAAGTACTCCCTTCCTTAATTGTTTCATTTACGTTTGGCGCATCCATCTTCAAAAACATTCAAACAATTTATCACATGCCAAAATGCATTGGCGTTGCCCACGCTCGCTTGATGTTGGCGATGCTCCTGCATCATACTCCCTCGCTTGAAAATTTTCATGGGCTCCTATCCATGAGCTCTTGCATGGTCTGTCCATGCTTTTGGATCTCTTCTTTGTTCTCCCATTTGACATCTTCAATTGGATGTCCCTTCCACTGGACCAAGTATTCCAAATATTCCTTTCTTTTGGTCTTCTTGCTGGCTCTTTTGTCCAGTATGCTTTTCATCTGTGGCTTCTCTGTAACTAGCATCTATTTAGTCCACTGAACCTCTGGTTGTTCACTGTTTGTTCCTGCTTCCTCAACTTTCTATGGGTACAAATCTGAGACATTGAATATCGGATAAATTTCGATCCCATCGGGTAATTCAATCTCATAAGCATTTGCCCCAAATTTCTTCAAGACCTTACATGGTCCGATCTTCTTCATATTCAATTTGTTATATGTCCCCTTTGGGAAACTTTCCTTTCTTAGATGTCCCATAATCAAATCTCCAACTTCAAATTGAAGTTGTCTCCTGTGTTGGTCTGCTCTGTGTTTATACTCTTGGCTCGAACTCTGTAATCGTTCCTTCAACTGACTGTGAAGTTCCTTCATCATTTCTGCGAAATCCTTTGCACTATCACTCCTAGTTGCATCCTATTATGAACCTCTCAATTAAGAAACTCCTCTTGGCTGCATCCCATAAACAATTTGGAATGGAATCTGCCCTGTGCTTCTGTTGATTGAATCATTATAATAAAATTCCGCCTGTGGCAGAATATTGTCCCACTGACTGTGGTGTTCTGTCGCCAAGCTCCTCAGCAAGTATCCCAAACTTCTGTTCACAACTTCTGTCTATCCATCTGTCTGAGGATGATATGCTGAACTGAACGATAAGTTTGTTCCCAAATTTTTCCATAAGGTCCTCCAGAAGTGTCCCACGAACTTAGTGTCTTTATCCAAAACTATGCTCCTTGGTAAGCCGTGAAGTCGAATGACTTCTTTGAAAAACAAATTCTCAATGTGAGTTGCGTCACTAGTTTTCTGACATGGTATGATATGTGCCATTTTGGAAAATCTATCCACTACCACAAAGATTGAGTCAAACCCTCTTTGTGTTCTCGACAACCCCAATATGAAGTCCATGCTGACTTCATCCCATAGCCTATCAGGTATGGGTAATGGTTGATAAAAGCCTGCATTCTGCCTCTTCCCTTTTGAATGCTGACAAATTCTACATCTATCCATGAATCTTTTGACGTCTTCTCGCATTCCTGGCCAAAAATATGACTCATTCAACTTTGCGAACGTCTTGTCATGACCGAAATGTCTGGTCAATCCTCCACTATGTTTCTCCTTCAACAAATTCTCCCTCATGGAGCATTTTGGAATACAAAGTTGATTTCCCTTGAATAACAATCCATCATGGATCATATATTCTATCCATTGACCTTTGTCCCTGAGAATTGGATTCTCAATTGCTTCATATGCCTCCTTAAAATCTGGATCATCTCTATACAATTCCCTGAGATCATCAAAACCCAGTGTTTTGACTCTAAACTCCTGCAACAACAAACATTTCCTGCTCAAATCATCAACAACTTTGTTAGTAGTTCCAGAAATATGCTTAATTACAAAAGTAAAGTTCTGCATGTATTCAACCCATTTAACATGTCTTTGATTCAACTTCTCCTGTTGAGTCACAAATTTCAAAGCATGATTGTCACTGTATAAGACAAACTCCTTAGGATTCAAGTAGTGTCTCCACTTCTTCAATGCCTGAATAATAACATAGAACTCCTTGTCATACGTGGAGTATTTCACTTTTGCTTCATTCAGCTTCTCACTGAAGTATGCTATCGGCCTGTCTTCTTGACTCAAGACTGCCCCTATTGCAAATCCACTTGCATCACATTTTACCTGAAATGTCTTTTTGAAATCCGGAAACACCAAAATTGGTTGTTCCGTGATTTTCTTCTTCAATAAATTGAAGCTTTTCTCAGCCTCTTTTGTCCAGTGAAAAGACTTGTGTCTCTTCTTCACTGTGTCCATCATTGATGCACTAATTCCACTGAAATTTCTGATGAACTTCCTGTAGAAACTAGCCAATCTGTGAAAACTTCTCACCTCAAATATACTCTTCTGTGATGGCCAATTCTTAATTACCTCCACCTTATCTGGATCCATCCTCAACTTGTCTGCAGAAATAAAAAAACCCAAATAAATGAGCTCTGTCTTCATGAATGAAGATTTCTTCATATTTATCAGCAGCTTCTCTTGCTATAACCTCTTCATCACTGTAGCCAAATGTTTCAGATGTTCTGCCTCTGTTTTACTGAAAATCAATATGTCATCAAGATACACAATGACAAATTTTCTGGTGAAATCCTTCAGGACTTCATTCATCAACCTCATGAAGGTACTCGGTGCGTTCGTTAAGCCAAATGGCATAACAAGCCATTCATACAAACCTTCGTTAGTTTTGAAGGATGTCTTCCATTCATCACCTTCTCTCATACGAATCTGGTGATATCCACTTTTCAAATCAATCTTCGAAAAAAAAAAATCTCCACTCAAGCAATCCATCAAATCATCCATCCTTAGCAATGGGAATCTGTACCTGATGGTTATCTTTTTTATCACCCTTGAGTCAGTACACATCCTCCAACCTCCATCTTTCTTCGGACTGAGCACTGTCGGAACAACACATGGACTCAAGATTTCTCTAACCAACCCCTTGTCCATTAAATCATGGACCTGTATTTTGACCTCTTCATTCTCCTGCGGCGTCAATCTGTACGCTGATTTGTTTGGTAAACTAGCTCTAGGTATGAGATCAATATGATGACTCACACTTCTGATCGGTGGCAACGAATGAGGTAGTTTGTCCACTACTATGTCAGCAAACTCTTCCAACAGTTTTTGAACCTCTTCTGGTAAATCATCTACCCTTGTGCTAGTTAAAATGATCTTTGGCTTCCTAAACACAATGAATTGAGGTTCCTCCTTCTTAATCTCTATAAGAAGTTCCTTCCCACTCATGAGAAGTATAGTGTTGCTTATTTCAGGTTTTACCTCCTTTTCCTTAATCGACAACAGCATGTGAGTTCTACCATTCTTCTCTAGGGTGTATGTGTTCTTCCTCCCATCATGAATCACATTCCTGTCATATTGCCACGGTCTACCCAACAATAGATGACAAACATCCATGGGAATGACATCAAAGAGTATTTCACCCTTATACCCTCCTATTTTAAATTCAACTAAACATTGTTTAGTGACATTTACCTGATGTCCTTTTTGTAGCCATGAAACTCTGTATGGGCTCGGATGCTCAATTGTCTCCAGCTCCAGTTTTTCTACCATCTCTGTAGAAACGAGATTATTTGTGCTACCACTGTCCACAATGAACTTGCATACCCTGTCCTTGGTTTTGTAAGCAGTTCAGAAAAGATTGTTCCTTTGTAGCGGATTCTCCACCTCCTTCTCTGGCGTTAAGAGAACTTTTCACATCATCAACGATCTTCCACCTTCAGCATCTTTTGCCTCAACATTTTGCCTCTGTGCTTCGATGATGTGAGTTTCACCACCTTATTTCTTTTTATCTAGACATTCATAAGATTTGTGTCCATTCTTTCCACATGTGAAGCGTTTCACCACTCCACCTCTTCCTCTTCCTCTACCTCTGGTACGAGGAAAAATGTTTGCGTCAGCATACTGACCCTTCTACTCAGTATGCTGCCCTCTCTGTGAACTTCCACCTCTCTCAGTTCGAGTCTAAGATTTCTTCCAGTCCTCCTTGGGTTTCTGATTTCTATCCTAGGCAATTGATTTTCCTTTGGGATGACTTATGCCTCGGCCTCTTTGACCTTGTTTTCAGCTCAGCTTCTCTTCATCTTTTAGAGCCATCTGATAAGCATATTCCACCATTCGAATGGTCATCATTCTCATCTCGTCCTGAATGTTGTATCTTAGACCATTCATGTACCTGGAAACTTTTTCATCATCACTTTCACGATGACCTGCCCTGATGTTCAACTTGTAGAATTCTTCAGTATATTCCTTCACTGTCATCAGTTTCTGTCTCAAATTTTGCATTCTACGAAACAGAGTAATCTGGTAATCCCTGGGAATGAATTTTGCCTTCATCTTCGCGATCATCCTATCCCAACTCTTGATCTTATGCTTGCCTTTGCAACATCTGTCATCTTGTAGCTCATCCCACCACAATGATGCATGTCCTTTAAGTCTTGTGACAACATGTTTGACCTTTTTGTCTTCCTCGACATCTTCATATTCAAAATATGTGTCTAGAGATCTAATCCATTCTAGAAGCTCTTCAGCATCCAAATTTCCTTCATATACTGGAATGTCCATTTTTTCCTTAGCACCCATTCTTTCAACAACCCTAATTAGGCGTTCATTTGTTGCATCTTCTGCTGTGACCTCTTCTCCTTCATGTCTAGCTTCATCTTCACTTTTGGAATAACTAAGATCCCTAGAACCGGCTGTGCACCTCTGTGCTCTCTTCATATCCTCTAGTCTGGCGCATAGGTCACACATCTCTCTTTCTATGACTGGATCATGCATCTACCTACCCCTTCTTCTTGGCACTTCCCTCTCCTCTGGAGGATCGGGCGTTTGTTTGTCTCTTCTTCTCGGTGGCATGGTGAATCTTCTTTTTCCCTACTACAGAAAGAAAATAAACCTTTTTGTGCTCTGATACCACTTGACGCAAACCCTGTCGGCCCCTCGGGACTGAGATCCACTCACAGGATCGTTCTATATGCCCTTCGAGCTAAATTGGATCTTTTTCCAGATTATCTTCTGGAATCCCCTTCCAAATTGATCCACAAGTTCTTTCTCGTAGTTCGTGATCTCGCAAGTTCGCGAGTCATGACCTCTGATTCTTCCTCTGCGATCCCACGATGACCGAGATCGTGAAATAGGTACATCTCTCCCTCTGTCAGCGCCCTCCTTGCGCGACCACCGACTAGGCTAAGCACTAGCGCCTTTCCCCTCTCGCGCCTTCGCGAGTTAAAGGTCAAGTTAAAGGTCCAACCTTTGGCACCTTCTTTCTTGAACCCCTGAGAGGCGAGATTTGACTTTTCTCCTCTCGTTCTCACTACTCGTGACTTTGCGAGTTGAATGCTCGAACCTTCGTTACCTTATCTCCCGAGTCCCCAAGACACGAGAGGTCAATGGGGTGTTGAATCCTCCGTATATCTGACATGTGTCTGCTGGTCCACTTCTCGGGCCCACCATGAAGTTATACCACGTGTCCCTTATACTGGCTCTCGACACTTCGTGGCTTCGCTTCACGCTACTTCTAGCGCCCAAATTTTGGGCTCTCACCCTACGAACCTCCGAGTTCGCGAGATCTCTAGATCTCTGACACCTGTCCTCCTCCGATGGACGGCTTAGATTACTTCATGACTTTGCTACTCGCCACTTCAGGACTTTCGGGATGAAATTCTCGACCTCTTATCCTCCGATATGCCGAAACGGTAGATTTTTGACACGTCGCCTACGCGGGTCCCACACGGAACTCCCCGCCTTTTTCGGAGTTTCAGTCCTCATGACTTTGCGATTCAGAATGCTAAGCCTTCAGCTCTTCAACTCACAAAACCCCAAAATGGTCAATAAGACTCTAACCTCTCGATGAGTATGCCACCTGTCCACTTTCAGATGGACGGTCCTGATTCACTTCGTAGCTTCACCACTCGTGAAGTTGAAAAACTTCTCTTTCGGACCCCTAATGTCTGAGTCCCCGAGACGGGTGATCTCGCGACATGTGTCCTCTTTCTGGCGAATGGCTCAGATTCCTTCGCTATCTCACCTTTCGCGATCTCGTGAGTCTCGCTTCAAAAGTTTTGACCCTTCACCTCCTGAAACCCTGAGATGAGATTTCGTGAGTGATCCAACGGCCCTAGTTCGTTCATATCCTATGGTCTAATTTTCTCGATCTTGCATTGGACGAATGCTGCAGTAACTTCCTTGCTCATCTAGGAAATCTGACGGCTTCCGGGACTTCGCGAACACAGATGAGAGCGGGATGCTCAAGGTCTGTTTACAAATCAAGAAGTATGCCCTTCCTTAATTATTTCATTTATGTTTGGCGCATCCATCTTCAAAAACATTCAAACAATTTATCACATGCCAAAATGCGTTGGCGTTGCCCACGCTCGCTTTATGTTGGCGATGCTCTTGCATCATTTACCAACATGTAAGCACCCGAATACACTGCCAGCCCGTGTACGTATGCACCTTAATACACTGTCATCTCGCGTACTATATGCACCCTAATACATTGCCATCTCGCGTACACCTCATAAAATAGGGTTTTTTAGTGTTTGTTGTAATTATGAGAAATTTTCCGTCAACCCTTCGTACTACCTCAGACTTTCACAACTTTAGATGTATCATTGAGTACTTGCAATAAGCCTCACACAAAAAAATATATTCAATGTGTTCAAGTGTGATTAAATGAGAGAGCCTTTCCTCTTATTTATACTTTCATGTATCATCCCACTTTCCTTATTTTAGGGATTTATCCATTAACTTAATTATTTAAATAATTTATATTGCAAACACTTTGAATTTTTGGGGCTTCTAGATGACTCATGAGGGTCCTTCAACTTCACATGGCCATAACTCTCTAACCGTGAGGAGTTATGTGACGTTCCACATACCACCGAAAATGGCATGACAAGCACTATCCATCTAGGATAGTTTCACTGGCAAATTCACCGATTTTCATCTCATTATTCCACAATTAAGCATGGTTTCTCTAACCATACTTCTTGGATAACTCAATCTGCAAAGCGTCTTCCCGTGAGGGATTTCACCATAAGGGGACCACTTTGGATTTCATCCATTTTTACTTATTATCAACCATGACAAGACAATAACGAGTCATATTTACATCAAACAAACCTTGGTGCATTACCCAAACCTTTGTTTTATCGAGCTTTCTTCAAGGGTTGACATCAATGAAAACCAACCTTAATCAACAGATGTTAGGAGTGGTCCTTCTAGTAGCCATAGCCATATTTTTACTTTTAGTATTTCTTGCCACCCTGAATGCATTCTCCAATGAATTGGGTTCCCAAAGGTGAACCTCATGTTGAATATTATCCTTTAAAGTTCCTATGAATACATCAATTAGGTGCTCATCTGGAATATCTGTTACATTTATATTCAATCTTTGGAAGTTCTCAATGTGTTCTACAACTGAACCCTTTTGCTTGAGATTTATCAATCGGCTAAATAAGGTATTATTATTTGTATCCTCGTAGTGTGCTATCATTTCTTTCATGAACATTTTCCAAGTGACGAGTGATTTGCGAGAACAAAGCCATCGATACCACACAAATTGATTGGGTTCTAAATATAAAGAAGCAATTTGTACCTTTTGTGTATGTGGCACATCATGTAGATCAAATAATTTCTCCATCTGAAGTATCCATGTGATTGGATCTGTTATCACCCCATAATTTATGGGAATCATCTTATGGCTTGGATATTATTGATTATCCGTATCTAGTGTTTTTTGCAAAATTTATTTTTCATTTTACAAAAAGAACAGTGGATTGGTTCGAAGTGGTAAAAGTTTAACGCTGGTGGGAAAAGACTAAGTTGGTTTGTTCGCCAAAATTTGGTGAAGTTGGCGAAAAATTAAAAATGGCCCCTCGGCCTTGCATTTATGCAGGAGTTTTATGGATAAATGAGCAACAATTTTCCCTCGGCCTATTTGCAGGGTTTAGTTAGGTTTATCAAGATATTTTGACAAACGTTTTAGCAAAATATACATTGGCCTCGGGCCAACCTCCTAAATCTCAACACCAAGGTATAAGAATCGTCCTATACACCTACAGCAAACACAAACCAAAGTCAGCGCCAACACCAATACCAAACCTCAAGCCTCGGGCTCATTACTTGTCATAATACATGACTGTTGGTTTATTAAAATGCCGAATGTGTTGTTCACTATGCAAATGTGGGATATTGCCCGCTGAAAGTTAAATATATATATATATATATATAAAGAGCAGCATTTTGACAGGTGTTGAAACGAATGAAAGGTGCCCAACGTAGAGGAGGACACATGCATACAGGCGACACCGAGGGATTGTATCAGCGTTTCTTACAGCAACAGCAAAACCGTATTGTGACTCTTTCTGTGCAAATGAGTTTGAAGGATGTTTACTATCACACGTCCCCATCATCATCTGCTAATAGAGGGTAGACTAGTACCAGTGTTTGGGGATTACCAGCCAGGGCATCAGTCGTGTCTCCCCAAGGGCACATTTCTTTCCATGGTATAGGCAGCCATGAAGAGCCTACTCAAACAGTGGAAGTGACAGTGCATGATTACTTTGTAAATACAAAACAAACTCCTTTGCAATTTAGAGATGAACTATGTGACACAGGTTTTAGAGGCGTGTAGCCCTTATTGTGGATCGAGGGTTGGAGTTATTGCATTGATAGGTGCTATAAAAAGCATCGGGGGGCTGACCAGTGCATGCCTTTGTTTAACCTGCCCTACAAGATCCTCTGCCTCGTGATCAAGGTCCAACTGAAAGATGAACTTGATACAGATGAAGTATTTTCTCAAATTAACTTGGTCCCGGAAGCAGAGCAAGATGAGTCTTCACTGCATCAGATACAAGTACCCATGGAGGGTTTTCTGTTCTCACGAGACATGTTGATGAATGTTTTCCACCTCTGGATATGAGTCAGCAACCTCCATCTCAAAAGTTGGTGGCCAAGGACTTGCATGGAGTTGAATGGTGTGTTCGACATATCTTTCATGATCAACCAATGAGGCATTTGCTTACCACTGGCTGGAGCATCTTTGTTAGTTCCAAAAGACTCGTGGCTAGAGATGCATTCATCCTTGTGAAGGGAGAAAACGGTGAATTGCGTGTGGGAGTAAGGCGTGCCATGCATCAGCAGTAGCATTGTAACGAATGGAGGTCTAGCTTCACCTTTAACTTTAGGTACCAATGCAGGAAATTCTCTTCGAAGTATAGTTTCTGATGGAACTGTGGTATCTCAGAGCAGCATTTTAAGACCTACCTCGCCTGCTAATTTTACAACAAACTGCTAGTGTACCATCCACTACTTCTCAAGGGATTGATGTTTCTGGGTCTGTTCTTCAAAATAAAGAGTATGGGTCTGGGTCTGATCCCTGAGGATCCCTTGAAAAACAATGATCCCATGCTCGCAGATAAACATGAGGTCTTAATACCATCTTAGCAATGCAGTCTTACT
This sequence comes from Picea engelmannii, assembly GCA_009831015.1. Classification (NCBI taxonomy): domain Eukaryota; kingdom Viridiplantae; phylum Streptophyta; class Pinopsida; order Pinales; family Pinaceae; genus Picea; species Picea engelmannii. The sequence continues at coordinate 156,345 of ML789654.1, forward strand.
TACTACTTTTTAAATTTTAATCAGGTATCATGTGATGAGAGTTTCCAGTGCCAAAAGAATTGATGTACTTAGTAGAGATCGGGGACTGCTTAACTCGGTGGAGTTTTTTCTACATCTGACATTTGGATTTGAAGGAGAGGTTTGTTCTTTGTAACAGGTTTTGTTTTGTTATCTCTTCGAATCGATACTTATTTTTAGGAGAAAATTGTGAAACTCATATCATACAGTATGCAAGAACGGATGAGTTAGATGTGAAAAAGATATTGGGCTTATGGACAAAGGTACTACGAGATTCATTTGCTGGCGATTCACGCATTGTCATGATATCCTGTATTTCTCCAAACTCAGGCTCTTGTGAACATACCCTGAACAATCTAAGACACGCTGATAGGGTTAAGAGTTTTTCAAAAACTAACAATTCAAAGAAGGATATGAGCTCTCCCGCTACAACACTGAGAGAGTCATCTACTCCACCATTGATTCTTCCATTGTCGTCACCATTGCTTTCACAGTACACTTCTGAAAACAATAGCTTCGATCTTCAAAGTGATTGCAATAGATTTGGATGGCATAAACAGTAAGACGGGAAAAGTTGCCAGTATTTTACAATGGATCATGGTCCTTTATGCGGACGGGATGATAACCTCCTACATTCATCCTATGCAGAGTATAGATTGCTATCTGCTATGCAAAAACATGGCATCTAGCTAAGCAAGTAACAGAGAGGAAGGCTTTGGCTATTAAATTTTCGGATGCAGCTGAAAGTTCCAATCTCAAACATAATCTATCAACAGACAAAGATGTTGCTCGTGGTGTAATGATGATTGAAACTGGGAACCCGATCAGTTCAAACTGATGTCCACCTATGTAGGTAACAAAACACAGGTGGCAGCAATTAGAACATAGGTGGCAAAGCAGTCATAACAAAGAAGATTCGATTCCAGCCCATTTTCAAACAACCTCCAACATGTTTCAGATGTCGAGCAGCCTATACCAAAATCAGTTTTCACTTAGTTTACTATTGGGTTTGTTGTAGACAGAATCTACAGGTGTCATTATTTGGTTGTAACTATTTACTATTTTTAGTGTACAGAGCTAAAGCGCCAGTTTTGGAGGATTGATAGGCTGGGGGGGTTTTGTTTTCTTATTTATAGTGATGTAAAAAACTTGATGAGGGTTCGACTGGGCATAGTAGGTGAGGGTTCTGGAAGTGAAACAATTCTCTTTGCTGGCCAGACCTGTGAGAGGAGGTTTTAAACACGTGTAAACATGTTTTCAGCCATAAACTGCCTTTCTTTTTGGCTAGACCTGAGGAGAGTGTAATTTTATTTGCTGGACTGTGGGTTTTCATTTTCTTTCTTGGAGCATGGGCTGTATTCTAGCCAGAAAGTTTTTCTGTAATCCTTTAATGATATCAGTGAAAGCTTTTCTGTAATTCTTTAATGATATCAGTGATGGGCCTGTTTCTTTGAAAGGATTCTTGTGTAGTGATAGTGGTGGTGTTCTTCCTCTGTTTAATGTTTCTCCCTGTGGTCATGATGCTCGCTTTATTTTTCTTATTATCAGAAGGAAAGTTATAGGGGTAGAATTTATCATCGTATACTTTGCCTCTCGGCTTTTGATGATCTTTATGTTTTCTGCAAAAGGCTAGCTTAGGGATTCTTAAGTGCTCCTTTGCCTATCTTTCTCCTCACCTATTCCTTCCTCAAACCAACGCCATCAACACTTGATACGATCCACTATTACTGCTACCTTGCCTTATGAAAGAGCTCTGTCCATATCTGAGATTGAATCATCTAGTCTAAAACGCAGACCCCATTTGCCCAATGGCCTCCTTGCTGTCCCAAACTGACCATTTAAAAACCAAAATCAAAACCCTGTACCTTATAGCTAGCCTAACATCCATTACAAACAAAGTTAAATTTGAAAGAGAGATCCATCTCTGAGTCTTGTAGGGCTAGATCCAAGACTCGAAGCGGTTCGAGGTTACCTCTGTGTTTGCCTCAGCAGCCTTAGGCAAATTACAGAGTGCTAACATTTTTGGCGACTCTACTGGGGACCTTTCTCCAGAGCTGCACTTCAAGTTCAGTTTTGACTTCTGATGGTGGACAGAAGCCAAACACCAGAAGGCTGTATAATTCACCTGGCGACTCCATTGCTCAAGATCCCGGTCTTCAAAGTTCACAAGCGACTCTGTTGCTGAAGAATCCAGTTTCAAAGCCTTGATGATACTTCAAGATGACAAGGTATGTAGACAATCCTATATATTGGGAAGCTGTCAAAGATTTCATGGATACGATAGCAGATTTTCAATTTGATGAAGCTTCGTTAGAAATTGTGATTCAGCGTTGTGAATCGAAAGATGTTCCCCATGAAATTAGAATGTGTGTTCTTGAGCTAGTTGTTGAAAGACTTGAAAAATATATTGAGCCTTTGGATACTCCGATTCAGTCTTATGAGCAAATCACATCTCCCAAACCAAAAGATGTTGAGTCCTCTTCCGATTTTCTGATTGACGAACCTTTTGTTGACAAGCATAAGTCTGATGTAGAACAGTTGCAGTCAGGGTCTGATATGGAGGACACAGATGAGAAACTTGTCCATGTTAAAGTGATAAAGGAGTACCCGGAGAATCAACAAATAGATCATTTATTTTTTGACCCGGTTGCAAATTATATGGATTTCTTTTTCAGTGCAAGTGTTCTAACATGTTTTTTCTGCGAGAACTCGAGCTACCACCTGCTGCCAGTACACATTTCAGTCTTGATTTTCATCAAACATGATGAAGAAGCCCAATCAAGGGATCAACTGCTGGGTTGGCTCCATTGGAATTTTTGTATTACCCGATCCAACAAAATTATGAGGTAGAATAGGGTAGGTAGGATGCCAATAAGCTCATCAGGATGAGCACTTTCTTTTTCTCTCTTCACAGTTTATTTTCAGTTTGCAGTTCAGGGGCAGCCCAATGATCAGCTGGTCGGCGAAATTCAGAGTTCATGGATTCTAAACACCTCTTTCAGAGCTATTTTCCCTATGTGGAGCCACCTGTTATCACCCCATAATTTATGGGAATCATCTTATGACTTGGATATTATTGATTATCCGTATCTAGTGTTTTTTGCAAAATTTATTTTTCATTTTACAAAAAGAACAGTGGATTGGTTCGAAGTGGTAAAAGTTTAACGCTGGTGGGAAAAGACTAAGTTGGTTTGTTCGCCAAAATTTG
>ML789654.1:171656-189690 GCA_009831015.1 Picea engelmannii
TTGAAACTTCTCCATTTCTTTCCTTGTCTTCACTACTTCTTGTTCTAATGATTCACATCTTGCCTTCTTTTCTAATAGCTGTTGTTTCAGAGTCTCTTCGATTTTCTTTGCCTCTTCCAATTCTACCTTTAGTAGGACAAGGTATTCACAATTAATGGTTACAAGTAATGGTTACAATCTTTACAGTATCATACATATGAGCACCAACTCATAATGAGGCTACAACCTCAGTTTTGCAAGCTGCAACTTGCTGAGAGCACCAACTCTCTGTTTTCTCTAGCACCCACTAGAAGGAAGCACCAACTCCCTGGTTTCTCTAGAACCAACTAGAAGGAAGCACCAACTCCCTAGTTTCTCTAGCACCAACTAGAAGGAAGCACCAACTCCCAGTGTTCAAGCACCCACCTGAAACTTTGAGGACACCAATCCTCCCTAGCTCCTCCCAACCACCCTGAAATATAAATCCTTGCTAGTGATATGATGTTCGACGATGGCTTACCTGACTTATCACTGTTTTGCTGCATTTCGTTGCTCTGTCTGCCTCATTGCCTTTCTGTTCACATCACTTGTGTTGTCTGTTCTTCCGCTTTTTATGCTCTGTGAGCCATGTCTATTCACTGCACAGTTTCTCTTCTGTGCTATTCAGTTGCTACACTCTCCTACTTCTTCACACATAAATCACCTTAACCAACAACAACCACAACAAACTCCTACAGCAACCGCAATTGTCTTCTCTTCTCTGTACTGTGTATTTATAACTTATGTGCACCTTGTGCATGCAATGTTCGCAATGCCTCTCCATGCTGACTCTGCGCCGTTATCCTCCACCTCTCAAGTGTTCTGTATGATCATCATCGTGACTCTTCAGCTTCTCTGGTGGTTCACCCCATGTGTCCAGCATCACTGTATGTTATCCTGAGATTCCTCAGCCTCTCTGGCAGTTTGAGACTCTTCGTCTTCTCTGTGACAATCGAACTCACTTTCTTTGTTTCAGTTACAGGCCTCAATTCCCATCCATCTATCAATCCCTTATAAGAATAGTCTTCCTTCACCGGACGAATCTTGGAGACTCTTCATCTCCTCTGGTGATCACACAACGGTCTCTTTGACTTCTCTAGCAAACGTCATCAATGGTTTTTGGCAGTCTCACTACGTTGTGCCTTAGTATCCCTCTGATCTTGTTTAAATTCATCTACATCGTTGGATATGCGGCGAGAAAATCTAGATGGTCAGTATCTGTTCTCTCAGATCTATGGTCGAGATTCGATTCCGGAGCCCCCTTGCCATTCTATCTTTAAGTGGAGGGGGGGGGGTCCAGAATTGGGCGCGCATCTCTTGAGCGGTTAGGATTAAAGCACCTAGATCGACGACACTCAACCGATTCCAGACCCCCCTTGCCTTTATATATTTAATACGGGAGGGGGGGTCTGGAATGGTGGAGTATTGACGAAGGGCCCCACTCCTGTCGTGTCACCTTCTGTGTCGTTCTCCACCTGACCGTGTGATAAGGCTCGGCTCCTCCTTGTCTTCTGACATCTGTCCATCTCTCGCTGATGTGACCAAGGGTTGTGACAACAACCTTATGCATAAGGTGCTTTCACGATTTTTCATTTCGCGAGTCTGGAGATGAGGCATCTCGACTCTCCAAGTCGTGATCCCCGATACCTCGTAATGGTGTGGGATCAACGGTCCTGATCATATCTCTATTTAACGGCTGCGATTGAATCGCGATTTCGCATATCGCAAAATCGACATTCTTGATGTCAATAATATTTGTCATATCCAACTCTCGATCCCCGATGCCTCTTCATTGACTGGAATCAACGGTTCGGATCAAAGCTTGATCTGACGGCTCAGATTACATCGTGATTTTTCATATCGCAATATCGAGATTCCTGATGTCAATGTTCTTTGACAACTTCAACACTCGATCCTCGAAACTCCGACAAGGTGTCCATCTACTGACGTCATATGAGGATTGACACATGTTGAATACTGCCATGTGTCACTCTGATTCATGACTTACATGTGCCTAAAATGTTGAATCAGTCTAACACTTGTCATTACCTGATTGTGCCACGTGTCCCTAGCTGATGTGGTCTGCTGTCATGGGTTGGGTCGATGGTCTAGATCACATCTTGATCTGACGGTTCAGGTTAAGTCGGGATTTCACACATCGCAATTTTGGGGTTCTTGATGTCAATAAACTTTGACATGTCCAACTCTCGATCCCTGAAACTCCGACAAGGACTGGGATCAAAGGTCCATATTTTTTCTCGATCCAACGGTCGAGATTATATCGGGGTATCACATATCGCGATTTCGTGAGTCCTGTGGTTATTATTCTTTGACCTCTTCAACTCAAGATCCTCTAAGCCCTAATAGGGAGTCGGATCAACGGTCCACATAATCCCTTGAGATGGATGGTCCTTCTGCTTTTGGGATTTTGTGAGCCCCTTTTCTCCTTGCACTTTAAACACCATGCAGGCTTTCCTCAATCCAACATTGGTCGGATCCTGCGCTCATATCTAATGCCTGAGATCTATCCTCCTCTTTAGTGCGTGCACTTCTTGTCTTTATTCAGATCTGACGGCCCTCATACTGTCGGGAATTTTGGATGGGATCCAACGATCAGCGACACTTCTCCTCCAAGCTTACACATCCTTCTTACTTGGAAGAATTTTGACTCTGCGCTAATTCCTCTTGAGCCTACGTTGTTCCTGTTTGTCTATCGATGCACACTCTGATCCTGCCATCTTCACTGTTGTACTTGCCATCAATGACAATCATACGCTATCTGTTAAGCATTTCCCAACACCTCGTTCTCATATCATATCTGTGTATTACCTATGGTTCCTTTCCTTGTGTTCCTTTCATGGACCCATGTACTTCCAAAGTATTAGTTTTGATTTCTGGTTTAATGTCTTTTGATTAGTGGTGATTATCCCCTACATGTGGTGAGGTGCCATCAAAATCCTGCTCAAGATTTGGGCCAAAGTCCCCTGCATATTGTTGTAAGCTTGAATCTGTAGGGTTCTCTATTTTGACAGTTGTAAGTTGAACTCTTGAAGCTTCATCCTTGCATAATTCCAATTTTCCTTTATCCCCTGTCATCCTTTTCGGTGTATGGATAAAAATTTCTTCCATGCTGGAAAATTCAGGGCTGTCATAATCTTTGATCACAATTGATTGGGGGTCTTTTAATTATGGCTTAAAAAGAGCCTTGGAGTTAAGTCTCAATTGGTTTGTAATTATGGTTTTCTTGTTGGGTTCACTTGGTGTTTCAATGTTTTGTTCACCCTTTCTCTTTCTGTCTTGTCTAGTTGCAGGGAATGTTTTAGGAAATGATTATGTAGGAACAATATTTCCCTTAACCATTTCATTGTTGCGTGGTTTAGATCCAAGTTTCCCCCTCATTCTAGTCACATGTCTTTTAGGTTGCTACTTGATGGGGGTTCTCTGCTCCTACTCTAAATGGATGGATGAATGAGACTTCTATGAAGTTTTTTGTGTAGGTGGATGCATGTGGGAAACTTTGCCACTTTTTCTCTCCTTCCCCTTACCTGTAGAATACCTTAGTTTCCTGTGAGGGGATTTCTCCTTCATGGGGGTCTCTGGATTGTTTGATTTCGAGGGTTTGTTCTTTGTTTTTGGGCCTTTCCCATTATTTTTTGCAGGTTGGATAAGTTTCATCAAGATCCCAGGCTCAGGAGATACCCTGAACTATGTCTTGTCTTCACTTGCATTACCTTCATTCTGTGAATCGAGAATTTGTTCCTCTTCCTTCAATCCCACATATTTCAAGAAATAACCCCAAGGCATTTCAATCTCCTCTAAAGTGAAAGAAACCAACAATTTGATTAAGCCTTCATGGTACAAGCTCTTGTGAGCAGATTTAGGGTGGATTTGAACCCTCCTAGCCAATTTGGTCAGGATTTTAAGCAAGTAATAGGGTAGGTTTAGCTCTTTGTATCCACTTAGATGCATAAGGAAATGAATATGATAACAATGTACTATGGTGAATTGACCCTCACCTGTTATATACCTCTGCACCGCTACTAGGGTTCCCTTCCAATATTCCTTTATCCATGACACAAGGATTCCTTGGCTCTAGTTAGGGTCTTGGTGCGCGGGAACCAAGAATTTGTTGCAGAGGTTGGGAGACATCTTGCCTTTCCTAAACCACCTTTCCCAATAGTCAGGGAGAGCACAAGCTACTCCAACAAAGTTCTCTGTAATATAAATGCAGATATCCCCAAGATGGGTCCGGAAGCCATCAATTGTCTTTGTGAACAACATAGCTACGCCGATATGGTATCCTTCAAATGGGCATAGGAAGTCATACCATTCTGCCTTTACAAAAATATCATTGATTTCAGGTATGCCCTCGAATAGCTCAAGGCCTTGTGGTTCAATCATGTTCAAATGTCATCACTCTTGGGGAGGAACCATGGTGTATAGAGTGCTTCTACTATCAATGATGCACTGAATGCGAACTTCCTCATGTTGAACTCGATACCTACATGTTAATAATCATGTGTACGACTTGTAGTAGCCATCATGGTACAATACATTTCTCACGACCATGACTAACGCTATACAATGATGAAAATGCATGTACACTAGTGTGGAGGTGTTCGTTCATGATCACACACATATGCATGAACCAATCAAAAGGTTTAAATATTTAAAATAACTAATTAAAATTTTAAATAATTTAAAAAATAGCGTGCTAACAATATTTGCAAGAATAGCCTAGTTCTTGCAATCATCCTTGTTTGTGCATATAAAATACTATTACACCTGCTATGATATCAACCAATGGTAAACATGATGACAAGTAATTCAGAACCAAACCATAACATATAATTACCCATCAAGAAAAAAAAAGATGGTGCAAAAATCAGTCAACAAGGGTAATGATCATAAAAAATGAGTCATTTTTGTAATGGGGGACCAACTTAACCAATAGAAAAAAGGTCTATTTTTTTATGGAGGTATAGGGTAATGAGAGGAGGGGCATGGGTGAAAACCTATGTCTCAACTGATCCCAAATGGATTCAAGTTCCACAAAGATATGTAGTTAGATGCAGTCAGCAGAATCCCAAGAATGACCCTTAAATATGATCCATACTACGCTTGGTCCAGCTTTGGAGGGGTTCTCTCCTTTGCCTTTCCTCACATGACATCGTGTTTATCCCTTGTGTTAGAGGGGGGTCCCGTCTAAATTTTATGACATTGTACTTCGACACTCCCTATCTCTTACTCTTAAGTTTGTTTAGTTTCCTTGGATAGTTTCCTCTCCACACCTAATCCAAGGTTCGAAAGCCTAGTTTAATTGGTGTACCCTATAAATGAAGAAGTATAATTGATTTTAACATTAAGAATTAATTTTAGTGTCTTTATTACTCAGGGGTGTGGTAGTGAAACTCATGATCTTTGAGAGACGAAAGAGAGGAGTTAATGAGCTTGTAGAACATTGTGCTTTAAATGCAAATGAAATAAAACTACGTCCTATAAATGAATATTTGGCTCTTTTAACTTTCAAGGTGCAAAATTTTCAAATTAAAACCAAGATCCTAATATGAAATCTATCCTAGAATTCTCTTTCGTTCCAAATTCAATACAACTACTTAAACTTTCAAGGAATAAGACAAGAAGGAAATTTGATCCAGGTGGATATTGGTGGCCACCCACCTATTCCAACTAGCTCCTCTTGACAGTTTTTAGTTCAGAACGTTATTTTTTACTTCTTTGTAATTATGGGTTCTACACTTCTAGGGTTGTCTAAATCCCTAGACATATTCCAGGTGGAGATTTTTGATTTCCCACCTAATCCAACTAGCTTATTTTGAAATTTTTCATATCATCACATCTTTTTTTACTTCCAGGGTCGTTTTGGGCCAGTAAATAGTGTTTTTTTTTTGTCTTTCCACGATCAAACTATATATGAAGTAAAATTTTGACGAAATAATGTGTATTTCTCGAGAAGACCTTTCCAATGAGCTATCGCGTGCCTAAAACAAAGGTTGTATGCAAAAGTTATGACCCTGGGAAGTCTAAGGTTAGGTTTTTGGATGTCTAGGTTTTTTGAATTCATGAGTAATGTTAAAAGGGCCTTTGGAGCCTCATTGTAATCATTCTGCTCAGATGGATGCATGTAGCAGCCACATGTCTTCTCAAAGATATCTACCACCCTTCGAGCAAGTTGTTTCAGTTCTACAGTTTTATAGTTTCAACCTATTTTATTTATTTAATAGAAGTTATTGTTCACTAGATATATGTTGTTTCTCTTTGTATCTCTATGTTATGGTATTCAATTTGTTATTCATTTTGTTCCACTCATAAATCTAGATCAGTGGTATCAGATTGGTATGATCTTCATTTGTTTTTCTTTGTGCATGTCCCCGACAAGGTCTGGGTACAAGAAGTTGAGACTCGAACTAGTCGATCCTTTGCAAGATTGGTGGCACTGAACCCGACCATAACTCATGGGAAATGAGAATAAATATGATGGAGCAGGAGATCCTCTTAAAATGTTTCTCCAGGAATCCATTGTGTGACAAAGGAATGATATGATGGACAAATTTACATAGATCCTTCGACGAATACCCATAGGAGATGCATCTTCGTCAAGTAGCCACGCAACCCCCTTCAAGGTACAAGTAAACTTTAATATTACATTATTTTAAGGACTAATCGATGCGTATGTTGTAGATAAATGGTTTAATTTGATTGAAGGTTATTTCGAGTCCACAATTTTTCTGATAGGGGAAAGATTACATTTTCACTCCTCAAGGTCATCCCCCATGTTAAGGACCAATGGGATATGTACTATGAGAAAAGGGACACAAAGGAATTTGCAATATTTGTGGTTTCCCCCACATGGGTTTCCTTCCGGGATGCCATTAAAGAAAAATACTACCCTGTTGGAAGCTATGAGGACTAGTACACAAGATGGACCACATTGCATCAAGAAAGGGACTAGACAATATCAGATTTAACAAACATTTTCCATACTCTATGCACCAAATTGGGTATCAAAGACTCTAAACGACATCTAGTGCTCAAATACCATAGTTTTCTACATAGATACATCCAAATAGAGATGTATTTTCTGGACATCACATCATTAGGTGCGGCTTATATATATGTTGTCAAGATCAAACATAAATTTAAGTAGAAGAGGCGAGAGTTTGGATCTGGAAATTCCTCACAGTCGAAGCAGGGAAAATGCGACCCCAACCCACCAAATAAGGGACAAAGAAAAGTTGGATGCTCTTAGGACAACCAGTCCAAGCCAAAAACCAAGAAGGGTAATGATAAGTTGAATAAGGATATGGGAAAGTGGTGTGAGTACCATAAAATCCCTTGGCACAACACCAAAGAATGTCTCTCCAAGTAGTCAATAGTGGTCAAGATGAAATCTTCCGAGTCAGAGGAAGATTCTGACTCCAAATAAAATCCATAAAGTGGGAAGAAAATCATCAATGTCGAACTCAATGTGACTTTATATACCACAAAATCCCATCCAAGCGAACCAAAAGAACCAGAGGAAGGGGAACACCTGTTTCACTCACAAATGTGGGTAAAGGGGACTCCATTGCATTTCATTATCGATTTCGACAGTCATAAGAAATTGATTTTAGAAAAGGTCGTCAAGTGGTTGGACCTACCGATAACACCGCACTCACAACCCTACACCATCGGCTAGCTTCACCAAGGACAAGACCTTCATGTCATCCAACAGTGTCGTCTTCCCTACAACATCAAGCCCTTCAAAGCCGAGGTTTTGTGTGATATTGCTCCCCTTGAATTTTGTGATGTTATTTTAGGCCAACCATATTTTTGGAAGTGATATGATGTGTATGAGTCTAAACAATGCAGTGTTATTATTACTTTGGGTAGACAATTGTATAGGATACCAGAGGTAGTGCCGCCTACCGTTATTTCTTTAATCTCTACTAAGAATGCAGTAAGGTCATTTCACAGACCAAGAAGTTCGTCCTCTTTGTGATCTGTTCTTGGATTAAGAAGAAGGTCATTGCCACATCTATGACCTCTACATAAAGCCTCTCTTTGTAGCATAAGAAAGTGGATGAGATATGGAAGAGTACAGAGACATCTTCTCCTCACCCACCAAGGTACCGACACACTGCCAAGTCAAGCATCCAATTGATCTAATCCCTAGTGCATTGTTTCCTAATGGACTATTCTATTGTTACTCGTTGATGGAAAATGATGAAATCAAGTGTCATATCCAAGAGTTTCTTCAAAAGTTGAACATATGACCCACATCCTCCCCTTGTGGAAGCCCGATTGTGCTGGTGCAAAAGAAAGACGGGACATGAAGGCTATGCATTGATTATAGAGAATTAAACAAAATCACAATCAACAACCGGTATCCAATTCCATGAATTGATGACCTTCTTGACCAAATAAAGGGGGAAAAGTTCTTCAACAATGTTGACATAAAGTCTAGCTACCATCGGGTTCCCATCAAACCTACTGATGTATGGAAGAAAACTTTCAAATATAAAGAAGGTCTCTTTGAATGGTTGATCATGCCCTTTGTATTAACACATGCACCAATACATTTCATGAGATTGATGTATGATGTATTGAGACCCTTCACCAAATATTTTGTGGTGGTATATTTGGATGACATCCTCATCTTAAACAAAACTTGGGAGGAGCACATGCAACATATGTAATAGGTTTTGGGCACTCTGTGGTAGCACAAGCTACATGCCAACTTGGAAAAATGCTCCTTTGGCATGAACAATATCCAATACTTGGGATACATTGTTCATGAGCATGGGATACATGTGGATCCAGCTAAGGTCCAATTCATTTGTGACTAGCTATCCCTGACCACACTAACGGAGCTTCGAATATTCTTGGGACTTTCCAACTTCTACCGAAGGTTTGTATTAAGATTATCCCATATTGCAGGGGCCCTCATCCAAGTAACCAAGGGTGGTGGTAAGGAAAATTTCACATGGGGGCATGCACAAAAACAAGCATTTGACGATCTGAAGCATCGTTTATGCTCCACTCCAATACTCTCTTTACCCGATCTGCAACAATCATTCGATATTGATACTGATGCCTCCGACTATGTTGTAGGCACAGTTATCACTCAACATAGTTACCCAATAGAATACCATAGTGAGAGGCTATCAGATACTGTCCAGAAATACCCTACCTTTTACAAAGAAATGTATTCCATTGTGCAATACTATCGTCAATGGAAACATTACATTCTGAGAAAGGAGACAATCATCCACACTGATCACAAGCCTTTGCAGTTCATACATACACAAGGGAAGTTGTAGAATGGCTGCCATCAAAAGTGGTCCACATACCTACAACAATTCCATCTCAACATCAAGTATAAAAAAATGAGCACAAATCATGTCGTTGACTGCCTTAGTCGCCCTCTTGTTTTTGCACTCAACATAGTGCACCATTCTTGTGGGAATGAGGCATCTGAGTGGCCCAAACTTTATCAACGTGACCCTGAATTCTCCACCACCTATCAGCTTTTGGGTATAGGAGAGAATACCACTAATTTTCGCATCTAGGATGGACTTTTATGCCATCTGGGCCACCTCTGTGTTCCCACAAGAAAGCGTGCAAACATGATTTGGTAGTCTCACTACATTTGGATGGTAGGACATTTTGGAGTGGATAAAATTGTGTCCATTCTACAAAAACATTTTTATTGGCCAAAAATTCGACAAGATGTCAGCAAGTATATTAGATATTGCACTACATATGCCATTGCCAAGACAACCATCAAGAATAAAGAATTATACACCCCTCTTCCTACTCCTGAGAGGCCTTGGGAATCCATCTCGATGGATTACATGTCTAGCCTTCCATCCACCAAGCACAACAATGATTGTGTATTTGTGGTGGTTGATTGGTTTCAAATATGGCCATTATCACAACTTGCAAGAAGAGCATCACAACAACATATACTGCCAAGCTCTTCTTCGAATGACTCTGGGTCCATTTTGGGATACCATAGACCATCACCTCATATTGGGACAACAGGTTCCTCAACACATTTTGGTAGAATATATGGTCATTGTTGGACACCAAGATCACTAAATCCACTGCTTTCCACCCCCAAACCGATGGCTAGACAGAGGTTGTCAATGATATGATTTTGCACATCCTATGCATGTACAACTATAAGCATCAAAGGTGAGTTTGGACAAGTGAGAGACTGTCTCGTTGGGAATATCAGGTAATGAGAAGTGGAAAGAATGTTCCAAAACAGTGATTTGGGGAGCCATGGGGAATTAAATACATTCAAAACAAAGACTCTTACAAGGCCAGTTTGTCTGTCTGTCTTGTCTTCTAGTGCATTTCAAGATGAAACAAAAGAAGAATTTATAAATCTGAAATTATGACAGGCTGAGGGGTAAAACATTTAATCATTAAATTTACCTTATCCCTCCTTCTAGCGCCATTTGTTGACAGGCATAAGTGGCACACCATCAACTGGAAGGATAGATCCGGACCGGGATTTTCTAATTAACCCAAGCCGTTTGGTATGATCTAACCTGACGGGTTTAATGGCTCTGTTAGATAACTAGGGTCCTAAAACAATGAAAGGAAATAAACTACTCTGAAGCTATAAATTTAACAATCGATACACTAATTACAAATGTTTATCTAATAACATTAATATACAATGATTATGAACAAGTTTACAAGGTTTAAAATGAAATCGTGTAAAAGTGATTGTTTAATTAAGTTTCTGAACAAGATATGAACAATACTCTTTTGATGTTTAAAATATTTTAAGGAAATAAATACTAAATGAATACGATTGAAACAATGACACAAAAACAATCAAAGCTAATTAATGCAATCATTGTCTCATTCATATATAAACAAATCTAAATAAAAAAAAAAAGCAATGCACCTACTAATCTCTCACTCAGCAACACTAAGACAAATTCATCTTTCTGTATTTGTATGAGCTCCCCTTAACCTGTGTCATGTGTAAACCTATGAAAAAGCAAGCATAATACTTCCTGAAGAAATTCAAGGAAGTGTTTCATATTTTGGAGCGATTTTTTAACGACAAAAAGACAAATAACTATATATCGTGTGACCTTGAAATGTCCAATAACTGAAAATGAAAGAAATTCCAATTCTCAGGAATGATGTTACCAACTATATAGCATAAGATGTAAACTCAAAATACTTGAATAGATGATCAGTCACATATATAAACTAAACCAAAAGATAATGAACAACATAAAGAAAAGCGTGATATAAAATATTATGTGCAGAACTGACTAAAGGTAATTTGACACAGATAACATTTCACATCAAGAAATTACATGAGAAGACAATGAAAAAACACTACAAAGTCTACACAGGATGAAATCCAAAGAGTAAGTTGCTTTCTCATATAGTTTTAACAAAATATGTTCATCATATGGTCCAGGAAGAATTTTTGGGATAATAGACTCTTAGAGATTGAAAAAAATAATATATAAATGATAGCAATTAACCATGTATTGATAAAACAAATTAAAGACAATTTAAATCAATGCATAATCAATTATTCAAATAATATGAAGATATTATAATGAAAATAAAACAAATTTACTCACAAGACAAAAGCCATTAAGCAACCTGGAATTCCATGTTCTTCTTTGAAAATACTTGTCCATTCTCCCAAAGATTCCAACCATTCGTTACTCCATTTGAAAAGAAACAAAGTTTACAAAAGAAATAATATACAAAAGAGAAAGGTTAAAAATATTTTTCTCAATTTATTGGATCTCTATGGCTCTGAACTTTCTCATATATTTATACAATGAATGAACAATCTGGGTGTCACTAATAATTTCCGCCACTTGAAATTTTCCTCGTAAAGAGACACAAATATCTCTCAAATCATGCATTCATTTGGGAAAATGACAGCTTGTAAACGAAATGGGTCCATTTTGGGGATGGGCTTTCAACAATTTCTTCAGATTCCTCACGGTTTGGCTGCAATAAGTCCTACAAAATCATCTGTCTGTTCCTGACGCATTTCCAAATTTTATTTGTTGTTGCTCATAAATTTATTTGCAGCAATCCAATATTGTTTTTGGATCAATCATCTTAAACATATTTAGATAATAAAATCAAGCCATGATCACATATGTACCAAATAACTGATAATAAAAACCTGTGAAACAAAAAGAAACCTAAATTAATAACCTAAAAATTCTGAATAAAACAAAATCCAAACAATAAAATTAAAATGAATTTAAACTAACTATAAGTTCTAAACAAACATTGTTTATATTTTCCTTTCAAATATGATCTTAAAATTCTATAAGCTTCAAGTTGATGGAGAGGAGAAAAATATTAATTTTGGGTTTTCACAAAATCAAACAAATGATAGATAATTATTTTATTATTATTATTATTTTTATTTTGAAATGAGATGCAAAATGAAAAAAATAATTTAATTAATTGACCCCACCAAATGATTTTGTGAAAATGAGAAACCAACCAAGATATTTTTTGATGAAGTATTGAACCCATTATTCAAAATAGTAAAACTTTCTAATGAGCAAAAGAACGAACACATAATCATAATTTAAATGAAAGTAAACAATTGATAAAAATTAACGTTTTTGTTTAAATTTAGATTTCTATGCTCGTTTCTAAGTTTTGACATATACTCTTGTAATGAATGTCTCGTACTATAGTGAATGTCTTACGTTTGTCTCAAATCAAGCCAAGGTATGGGACTATTTGAAAATGTTGATTTTGTAGCTCATTATAATTATCAAGATTCTAATGGAGCCCTTTAAATTTTGTAAAAAATTAGGGGGAGTTGTTGGGGCCCAACACAAGTATAATAACCCTCACATGATCTAGTCATCAAACCCTTTTTGATATTTAGGCTCTCAATACATCAACCACTTCACAAATACAATCTCTCAACCATGTACTGCACAAACCCTCGGCCATATGCCAAGAAATGCAAGATGTGCCTCAACAAGAACTATCAATGATAAATATAGAAACATTGTATTTATGTATATATGACTTATGAATAAGATCCCATGCAACCATTAGTCTCTCTAGGGATAATCCTCAAATCTCTATAACCATTTCTCATGCATACATCAAAATCCAACTATTCATAGAAATAAGAAATACCTTTTGAACCAATGGATAGATCTGATGTATCTGAGCACTGTAGACCTTCCTGGGAGCTTGATCTTAGAATCTAGAACCTCTGCATCTTCATCTCTTCAAGTTATCATGGATTTATCAACATTCAAGCACCCTAATACACTTCCATCCCACATACGTATGCACCCTAATAGACTGTCATCCCGCGTACTGTACGCACCCTAATACATTGCCATCCTGCGTACACCTCATAAAATAGGGTTTTTTAGTATTTGTTGTAATTATGAGAATTTTTCTATCAACCCTTCATACTACCTCAGACTTTCAAAACTTTAGATGTATCAATGAGTACTTGCAATAAGCCTCACACAAAAAAATATATTAAATGTGTTCAAGTGTGCTTAAATGAGAGAGCCTTGGCTCTTATTTATACTTTCATGTAGCATCCCACTTTCCTTATTTTAGGGATTTCTCCATTAACTTAATTATTTAAATAATTCATTTTGCAAACACTTTGAATTTTTGGGGCTTCTAGATGACTCATGAGGGTCCTCCAACTTCACATGGCCATAACTCTTTAAACGGGAGGAGTTATGTGATGTTCTAGATACCACTGAAAATGGCATGACAAGCACTATCCATCTAGGATGGTTTCACTGACAAATTCACTGATTTTCATCTCATTATTCCACAATTAAGTATGGTTTCTCTAACCATACTTCTAGGATAACTCAATCCACAAAGCGTGTTCCCATGAGGGATTTCACCATAAGGGGACCACTTTGGAGTTCATCCATTTTTAATTCTTATCAACCATGACAAGACAATAATGAGTCATATTTACATCAAACAAACTTGGGTCCATTACCCAAACCTTTGTGCTATTAGGATTTCCTCAAGGGTTGACATCAATTAAAACCAACCTTAATCAACAGATGTTAGGAGTGGTCCTTCTAGTGGCCATAGCCATATTTTTACTTTCAGTATTTCTTGCCACCCTGAATGCATTCTCCAATAATTTGGGTTCCCAAAGGTGAACCTCATGTTGAATGTTATCCTTTAAAGTTCCTATGAATACATCAATTAGGTGCTCATCTGGAATATTTGTTACCTTTATATTCAATCTTTGGAAGTTCTCAATGTGTTCTACAACTAAACCCTTTTGCTTGAGATTTATCAATTGGCTAAATAAGGTATTTTTCTTTGTATCCTCGTAGTGTGCTATCATTTCTTCCATGAACATTGTCCAAGTGACGAGTGATTTGCGAGAACAAAGCCATCGATACCACACAAATTGATTGGGTTCTAAATATAAAGAACCAATTTGTACCTTTTGTGTATGTGGCACATCATGTAGATTAAATAATTTCTCCATGTGATTGGATCCTTGCCGTAAAACTTCCTCATATCGATCTTAGGAAAGTGGTTGGTCTTCAACCCAAAGTTGGAGTTTTTCTATTCTTTATTCATCTTCCTTTTGTCCTCATCATGAATTTCATGGGATACATTTTCACTTTCAGGTGTCCTCTCTATTATAAAATATTTCAATCCTTCGATGATCTCCCTTTTTAAACCCTACATTTTAGTATCCATTATTGCCTCCAACTTAGCTTCAATTGAGTCCATCATCCCTTGTAGTTCATCTTTTGTTACTATCTTCTTTTGTAAATCATTTATGTTTCTGTTCATTTCTTCACCTTCATAAAGAGTCCAAGTAGGATTGACTGGAGGCTTAATTGGTGTAGAAGTTCCCATTTTTGGTGGCATGTTGGCCAAGTATCACTTTTACACATTTATTTTTTTAGGTGGTTCTGCTAGACGATATTTCTTCTATTGTGTCTCCAAAATTTTCTCCCTTGTGAGTCTAAAAAATTATTTTTGTAGCTCTCTGATACATCTTCTCTGTAATTCCACAAGTCTGATCAAAATTGGGTTTGCCAAGTGGAAATTATGGTAACTTCCCCACAACTTGATGAATTGTGTCCCTTCCAGGAGAGCATACTTGTAAAGCATGCCAAGATCACAATATATGATATTTAATTCTGAAACTTGTACCCAAAATACTACAGACTTTCCAATGTCCAATGAAACTAGTCTCACTTAATTTGGATACTCACTGAAGAATATATCATTGTTTTACCCAGAAGACATGTTTGAGACTAGTTAATAAGACTAGTTAGATACCCTATCGTCCACATGGTGTATATAAAAATTTATCATGTAAAAGAAGATGAAATTTTTATCACATATACCTTGATAACTTATATGAATAACCTCCGGTTTTCAGGGTCTAAAATTGTACATAAGTTTTTTTATAGCGAAAATTATGAGATGACTAAATTCAGGATGATTCCAGAACCCTATCTTACACAGGCTATATCTCATAAAGTATTAGGCCTTAGGCACTGAAATTTTAACCCCACATACCTTGCTCCATATACTAAATATTTTCCAAGGGGTATTTTATGAAATGATGCAAAAAAAAAGTTATATCTAAAATACCAAGGTGTCTCAGATGTAGTAGTGAAACCCTAAGACCTTGAGCTCTGATACCAAATGTTAGGAACCAAATACCAAGATAACATAGAAAAACCTCATAATAAGTACTCAATGCCTTTGAAAAGAGATAATTTCCAATAATAAGCCTCTCCGAGGGGGAAACCTCCTTATACACCACATATATTTCCAAATACCATATGATTCCAAATGAAAAGGTCTCCTTGGTATATATAGGAGACTAGGACGTACAATTACAACTAATGGACACAAGTTGACATAAATAAAATAACATTACTAATGTAATATGCCCTAATTAAGGGGTAATGTGCCACTATTTAGGTCTTAACAATTCTCCCAATTCCTGGTTGTGGTGTTGCAAGGTATGGACTTGAAGCTTCAGTTCTTGCACTTGTTGGCTATTATCGACCCTCTCTTTTTTTACCACAAATTTCATTTTATTCCTTTTTTTTTATCTATGATAGATGTGTTGTGGTCAAACAGTGTTTTTCTCCTACTCATTCTAATATCATATATGTGTATTACCTATGGTTCCTTTCCTTGTGTTCCTTTCATGGAACCATGTACTTCCAAAGTATTAGTTTTGATTTCTGGTTTAATGTCTTGTGATGTAATGCCCATATCATTCTAGGCATTAATTTAATTTCATAACAATTCATTTTCTAAACGGAGATAACGATTTCACAGCATATATTTATTTTCTCAACAACAAATTCGGTAATTTAGATTTATCATAGGGTAATAAATTTCTGGTAAAAATGAGATAAATGCATAACTTGACCAATACCTGATACTGATGCTAATTTCTGCTGCCTTGCCGCCTCTGCTCCTGTTGATGCACAGATTAACCCTGCCACAAACAAGCAAATTACTGCCCAAAACTACTGTCCTCCCTGCCAACTAGGAAAACTACCTAGCTCCAGGATATCTACGGATATCCTGGCCCTCCGTGCCCAAAACCTTCAGCAACTTGGTGCCTCCCTAGATCAAGCCACAGTTCAGAACACTCTGTTCCTTGCTTACAGCAAGCCAACAGTCCACAAAATACCACAGGCTCACAGCCAATACAGTAGTGTACATAAAATTGCTACTCACAGTAGATACCGTGGTGCAGAACTCTCTGCTCACCACAGAATACAACAGTTCATCACAAAACACAGAGTCCAGAGGCCCTTTGTTCACCCAACACAATAATTCACAGCCAAATATCACAGTACGCAGAATCTCTCTACTTTCGGCAATTACAGTGGTCCTGAACTCATAGTCCCGCAGCATCCATCCCCGCCGAATGGCCTGCACATCCCCCTCTTCCCATCCCTTATTCCTCCCTGCCGCCTCACGAAGTAACTCTACCACCAACCCCCTCCACACGTCCTCCTACCTGCGCCCCCCAATAAATTTTATTGCCTCGGGATTTATGGGCTCCCGCACCCTGCATACGCAACTCTGTGCATATGTAACTCTATTGTTATCCCCATTCTTACTTATTGTCTTTTAAATCGGTTTATCAGATCATTGAATGCAGTCTGCAATCAATGTTATTTTATTAACTGTAATTCTTCCCTAATTAAATCTTGCTTAATAATCTTTAATCATTTTTCAGTTTAGGGGCGTTACATACACCCACCCTTCAAGAAACTTCGTCCCGAAGTTAGGGTATCATATGGCACAAGGAAAAGAGCATGGTTCATACATACTAGTGTACATGTACGAGGAATGCATGTGTAGCTAGTACATGCAAATCTCATGCATGTACTAATAATCAAACTGTCATTCTTTAAATAATGTATGCAAGCATTCAATCCAGTCAGCAAGGTTAGTCTTTTATAAAAGACAACAATCATTTTCTGTGTGAGAAATCCTTTTATTACAATTGTCCAGTTCAGTAATTTGTTTTAAACAGCTGTGTTTTGATTTCATAAAAGAATATTCATATATACACATTTTTCTTCCCTCAAATTCCACCACAGAACATATCCCCATATGTCTCATCTATATACTCATCCTTCCTTCCTAACCTACTTCCGACTCCCATCCTATCTGTCCTCTGCTAGACTATCTTGGAGCGCCAACTATATTGGCCTAACTCCAAACAGAACCCGTAAGTGGAAGTGTCACTATCTCGACCAAGCTTCCCTAGCAGGAAACTGACAGTCCTCATCACATGTCTTGGGGAGCGTGCACCTGCACCGTCCTCCCAGGACTTTAGGTTTCGGAGGATACACGGTGGGAAACACCTCCACCCCTCCTAGCAGTACCAGGGTCAACACCCAATAATGGAACACACACGGGGGCACCGTATTGCTGAAGGTTTTGTCATCGTTTATTCGGTTTTGGGCAGTGTTAGTAC
>ML789654.1:192847-239935 GCA_009831015.1 Picea engelmannii
GGTAATCCTGGTAATTCAGCTGGAAAAACATCCTGAAATTCTGACAATACTGGGTACTGATCCAATGAGGGTCCCTTCCTTTCTTTCACTGCTTCCACTACATAAAGTCGACACCCTTGTCTCAAGCATCGCTTGACCTTCATGGTTGATATAAAGCGTAATGACACTTTTCTCTGTACACCCTGAATCTCTATCGGTTTTCCTTCATCATTGACACATAGCACCTTCTTTGCGAAACAATCTATCAAAGCTCGATGAGCTGCTAACCAATCCATTCCAATGATTAAGTCATATGCCCCAAGAGCAGTGACATATACCTTCAAATTGGTAGTGCACACTCCTAGGTCTACTATACAATTATCAACACTAGGTCCTACAGCTTGTTTCTTTCCTGAAGCCATCTCGACTTGCTTAAAGTCATCGTGCTCATAGGCTACCAGCCCACTCTTTTCTAATGCAGATGGTGAAATGAAACTATCTGTCGCACCAGAATCAAACAAAATCTTAACAGTAAAATGATTAAGCTTACCTAACGACTCCACTACGGTGGATTGATGTTCAGCCTGGCGGTTATCAATTGTTGCGTAAATGTGGTGGCTGCTACTTGCTTTCCCCCTCGGTGCCTTTCCTTCATTATGTATGAATCCTGGTTGAAACTCTGGGCAGTCACGATGGTAATGGGGTCCCCCGCACCCCCAACAGGTGACACTAGGTGGAGCCTGTGCATTTCTACGTGTATGTCCTCGAAATGAGTTCCTTCCCCTCGAACCTCTGCCTCTACTAGTTGCTCCCAGAGATGGTCGTGGACCTGTCTGCACCGTTGGCGATGAATGAGATGCTGCACTAGCTGCCATTGAAACCCCTGCAGCTACTATACTTGGCACGTCTCTGTTACTATAAGTTGGTGGCCTTGAGCCCCCTCCCGTAGAAAATGTCGTCAGAGTCTTTCCTACGTATCCAGGGTGATGCAGAAATGTCGATCTTGTACCCCCTGTTAGGTTTATGTTCTCTTCCACGTAATGCGCACTCGCTACCGCCTCCGCCACAGAAGAAGGTTTCCACATTCGCACCATAGCTCTTATCTTCGGGTTCAATCCATAAACAAAGCGCTCTGCTTGTCGTTGGTTAGTGTCCAAATACGAAATGTATTTAACCAGTTCCATAAACCTGATCTCGTATTCTTCCACAGTTCGGTTCCCTTGTATTAAGGCATGAAATGCCCCTACTTGTTGTTCCTCGTAGTATGCTGGTAGATACTTCCTTCGAAACCTTTCCTCGAAGAGTTCCCAAGACACCGTGTCTGGGGTAAGGTGCAGTTGTCTTTCTAATTTGCCCCACCAGTTCAAAGCGCTATCTCTTAACTGGAAAAATTGCAATCTTTGCTTTTGAATTGGACGCATAGTCCCTTAAGGCAAAACACCTGGTCATGCCTTCCAACCATGCTTCCGCGCGTTCACTGGCGCAACCCCCGGCAAACTCCGGAAGTTTGATTTTCTGCAATTCTCGTGTGATGTCTTCAGGTGGAAGTCCTCCCCCTGAACTCTTTGATGCTTCTGGATTACCCGTTCCAGATGGTGGTTGTTCCCCTTCATTCCCTACTGGTTGGCACCCCTTTAGAGTCTCGTTAATAGATTCTAGAAAGCGTAGTATGAGAGCTAGTTCGGGCGATGGTGGTGGTGGTGCTGGTGGTGTCGGCGGCGTTGGTGGTGGTGGGGTTGATGGCGCTCGTGATGATGCTCCCCTACCACGACCTCTTCGAGTCCTGGCCATTTAGTATGACTTAACCTGCATCACCCAAAGTCATCAGGGTGAGTTCTAGGATGTTTCAAATTGGTGCTACTCAAACTTAGAAACAGGTTTAGGCGTAAGTTTTCTTTACTTGTCTGTAAACAGACGTTACTCCATCAGGGGAATTGGCTCCGTTTTGGGTTAGGATTAAGCATCTAAGCTTGGTCAAAATCACAGTTTAAGGTAGGCTAACCTTACACTTTAATAACATAGTTGAATTAAAATTATTATTTACATCAACTTAATCCATTTTAACTTTATACTAACTCATTCCTATATATATATATATAGAATTTATTTATGCTAAATAATTTAATCTATTTTATAATATTTCTAACAATTTACAAATAAAATAAAATGACTAAACGAGCACCCAAGGATTCGGGCACGCATAGGCTCCACGTGCTCGTCACGGCCTCTGCACCTACCGTGGCTTATCCCTGACCCTATATCGGAGTTCGGAGTTTCGGACTTTTCGCTGTCACGATTCCCCCTACCTCTCCAATCCCCGATTCACGATGGTTCCAATTCTATGGGCTAGCCCCCACTGGCTTCACCTTGGTTTATATGACCGCGCTCACAAGACCGTGGTCTTAGTCACCTTATCGGGATTTCGGCGTTTGCGGCGTCAACGCGCGTAAGTCCTCAGGATTCCCGATTTCCTGATATGCCGATACCCGATACGCCTTTTCCTTGCGTAATAGCCCTTTTCGGTTGTGCCGAGATCCATATGTCTTGTGCCTATATCACCGTAGTCCTATTCCCTTCAGAATTTCAGCGTTTTCAACACCCTGGCACCTCCGTCCACAAGATCCGTGATCCTCGATACGATTAAGTCTTAATTAAACGTTCCTTAATTAGTTCATTTAATGAGGGTTAAGAGTTATGTTAATTACAACAGGTTTTCGGGGTTCGTGGTTTCGTAGCGCATGGGCTCCTTGTCCACGAAACTCGCGATATCCCGATACGCGATGCAATCTGCCACCTGTCTTATGTTGACCCTACTGTGGGCCCCCTATCCCTTGACTCATTGGGAAATCGCGTTTCGCGATTCTGCAAGGTATAAAACTCTCGCTCTCGGGACCTCCGATATCCCGATTCCCGATGGTACGTGTGGGATCTATCGGGTATCACGAAATTGCGATTTCCAATACACAATTTCAATGTATGCAAAACCCCGAAATCCCGATGCTTTCAGATCCACCGACACGCTCCCCTCCAATCGAACGGCTCCGACCGTGTCGGGAAATCGCAAATTGCGATTTCATTATGTATGAGTTTCACAACTCCAGAAACTCCGATATGCCGAACCCCGATTCCTCAGGATCCTCTGACATGCGTCCACGAGATGAACGGCTCGGATCTCATCGGGAAATCGCGGATCGTGATTTCCTGTTGCACCATTTATTTACCCTCGAAAACTCTGATATCCCGATCTGCGACTTTCGCTTGATCCCTGACACCTGTCCCGTGTGTTGGACGGCTCAGATCTCGTCGGGATTTTCAACCAATTTTTCCCGATTTCTCGTCCACGGAAACGCCGATTTCCCGATGCACCAACATCGATGGCGTTGATCACCGCCACGTGTCCTCCCCAATGGACGGTCCAGATCCCATCGGGAAATCGCGTATCGCGATTTCAACATGCTCGAGTCTCTTGTCCTCGGAAACCCCAATACGTCGATCCCCGACCTTGCCTAGATTGCTGACACCTGTCTACCAAATGAACGGTTCAGATCTGATCAGGAAATCGCATATCGCGATTTCAACCTACACAAGTCTTACGTCTCCAGAATCCCCGATTCTCCGATGAACAAAACTCCGACAGCGCCCGATCCTTTGCCACCTGTCCTTGAAGATGGACGGTCCTGATTGATTCTCGGGCTTTCGGGACCTTCGAGGTCCCAGTTCTCATGACCTTGAGAACTCCGATTTCCTTATGGTCAATATCCCGACTCTCACACGATCTCTGCCATGTGTCCTTCCAAATGGACGGTCCAGATCGCTTCTCGCGGTTTAGGGATTTCGATACCAATGTGCCTATGTCTACGGGATTCCCGATCCCCGACATTCTTCGGATCTGCGACACGCGTCCCTCAAATGGAACGGCTCCGATCGTATCGAGAAATCGCGGATCGTGATTTCATTGGGCAAGAGTTTCATGACTCCGGAAACCCCGATATGTCGATCTCCGACTCTGCGAGATCTATTGACACGCGTCCTGCCGAGATCAACGGCTAGGATCCATTCTCGGGATTTTGCAAAACCTCGATGACTCCTCCTATGCACGCTAGGGCTTAAACCTCATGCAACTTGTCTAAATCTAACGGCTAACGGGATTTCACCCGAGATCTGACGTCGCAGATCTGTTCTCCCATGTAATAGACAGTTCCCTTTGGGATAATGATCAATTGCAGGAAACTCCACGTAGTGTACAAATTTCTTTCTTGGCACAGTTGAGTTTTATATGGGTCTATAGTTCTTTGAAGTTTTTACATTATTACAATCATTGAGGCTAACACAGGCAACTAGTTTACACTGTTCCTGTGCGATACAAGTCTGCTAAATTTCCCTTGACACATTTTTTTTTTGGTTCCAGGTATCTATTCTACCCGAAACTTCATTAACAACATAGCTCAATAAAATTAAGTTATGACTTCTCTTTTCCGTGCTCAATAGCTTGGATACCATACTGTATCATGTATTAGTCACATTTAGTCCGCTGAACGTGTATCTCTTATAGGTTAAGCGTGGCTAGAGTTAACACTCTAGGTTTCGGCCCTTAGGCCCCAGATTTTGAACTAAGACGCTCTGATACCATATGTAATGCCCATATCATTCTAGGCATTAATTTAATTTCATAACAATTCATTTTTTAAATGGAGATAACGATTTCACAGCATATATTTATTTTCTCAACAACAAATTCGGTAATTTAGATTTATCATAGGGTAATAACTTTCTGGTAAAAATGAGATAAATGCATAACTTGACCAATACCTGATACTGATGCTAATTTCTGTTGCCTTGCTTCCTCTGCTCTTGCTGATGCACAGATTAACCCTGCCACAAACAAGCAAATTACTGCCCAAAACTACTGTCCTCCCTGCCAACTAGGAAAACTACCTAGCTCCAGGATATCTATGGATATCCTGGCCCTCCGTGCCCAAAACCTTCAGCAACTCGGTGCCTCCCTAGATCAAGCCACAGTTCAGAACACTCTGTTCCTTGCTTACAACAAGCCAACAGTCCACAAAATACCACAGGCTCACAGCCAATACAGTAGTGTACAGAAAATTGCTACTCACAGTAGATACCATGGTGAAGAACTCTCTGCTCACCATAGAATACAACAATTCATCACATAACACAGAGTCCAGAGGCCCTCTGTTCACCCAACACAATAGTTCACAGCCAAATATCACAGTACGCAGAATCTCTCTGCTTCCGGCAATTACAGTGGTCCTGAGCTCACAGTCCCGCAGCATCCATTCCCGCCGAATGGCCTGCACATCCCCCTCTTCCCATCCCTTATTCCTCCCTGCCGCCTCACGCAGTAACTCTACCACCAACCCCCTCCATGCGTCCTCCTACCTGCGCCCCCCAATAAATTTTATTGCCTCGGGATTTATGGGCTCCCGCACCCTGCATACACAACTCTGTGCATACGTAACTCTGTTGTTATCCCCATTCTTACTGACTATCTTTTAAATCGGTTTATCAGATCATTGAATGCAGTCTGCAATCAATGTTATTTTATTAACTGTAATTCTTCCCTAATTAAATCTTGCTTAATAATCTTTAATCATTTTTCAGTTTAGGGGCGTTACATGTGAATAGTGGTGAGTATCCCCTACATGTCGTGAGGTGCCATCAAAATCCTGCTCAAGATTTGGGCCAAAGCCCCTTGCATATTGTTGTAATCTTGAATCTGTAGGGTTATTTGTTTTGACAGTTGTAAGTTGCACTCTTGAAGCTTCACCCTTGCATAATTCCAATTTTCCTTTATCCCCTGTCAACCTTTTCAGTGTATGGACAAACATTTCTTCCATGCTAGAAAATTCAAGGCTGTCATCATCTTTTATCACAATTCGCTGGGTGTCTTTTAATTATGGCTTATAAAGAGCCTTGGAGTTCAGTCTCAATTGGTTTGTAATTATGGTTTTCATGTTGGGTTCACTTGGTGTTTCAATGTTTTGTTCACCCTTTCTCTTTCTGTCTTGTTTGGATGCAGGGAATGTTTTAGGAAATGATTACGTAGGAACAATATTTCCCTTAACCATTTCATTGTTGCGTGGTTTAGATCCAAGTTTCCCCCTCATTCTAGTCACATGTTTTTTAGGTTGCTACTTGATGGGGGTTCTCTGCTCCTCCTCTAAATGGATGGATGACTGAGAATTCTATGGTGTTTCCTATGTAGGTGGATGCATGTGGGAATCTTTCCCACTTTTTCTCTCCTTCCCCTTACCTATAGAAGACCTTAGTTTCCTGTGAGGGGATTTCTCCTTCATGGGGGTCTCTGGCTTGTTTGATTTCGAGGGTTTTTTCTTTGGTTTTGGGCCTTTCCCATTATTTGTTGTAGGTTGGATAGGTTTCATTAAGATCCTAGGCTCAGGAGATAACCTAAACTATGTCTTGTCTTCACTTGCATTACCTTCATTCTGTGAATCGAGCATTTGTTCCTCTTCCTTCAATCCCACATATTTCAAGAAATAACCCCAAGGCATTTCAATCTCCTCTAAAATGAAAGACACCAACAATTTGATTAAGCCTTCATGGTACAAGCTCTTGTGAGCAGATTTAGGGTGGCTTTGAACCCTCCTAGCTATTTTGGTCAGGATTTTAATTAAGTAATAGGGTAAGTTTAGCTCTTTGTCTCCACTTAGATGCATAAGGAAATGAAGGTGATAACAATGTACTATGGTGAATTGACCCTCACCTGTTATATACCTATGCATCACTGATAGGGTTCCCTTCTAATATTCATTTATCTATGACACGAGATTCATTGGCTCTAGTCAAGATCTTGGTGCTTGGGAACCAAGAATTTATTGCAGAGGTCAGGAGGCATCTTGCCTTTCTTAAACCACCTTTCCCCATAGACAGGGAGAGCACAAGATGCTCCAACAAAGTGATTTGTAATATGAATGCAGATATCCCTAAGATGGGTCTGGAAGCCATCAAATGTCTTTGTGAACAACATAGCTATGCCCGTGTGGTATCCTTCAAATGGGCACAGGAAGTCATACCATTTTGCCTTTACAAAAATATCATTGATTTCAAGTATGCCCTCGAATAGCTCAAGGCCTTGTGGTTCGGTGCTATTCAAATGCCATCACTCTTGGGGAGGAACCATGGTGTATAGATCACTTCTGTTATCAATGATGCACTAAATGCAAACTTCCTCATGTTGAACTCGATACCTATATGTTAATAATCATGTGTACGACCTGTAGTAGCCATGATGGTACAATACAGTGCTCACGACCATGACTAATGCTATACAATGATGAAAATGCATGTAGACTGGTGTGGAGGCATTCGTTCATGATCATGCACATATGCATGAACCAATCAAAAGGTTTAAATATTTAAAATAAATAATTAAATTTTTAAATAATTTAAAAATCAACGCGCTAACAATATTTGCAAGAATAGCCTAGTTCTTGCAATCATCCCTGTTTGTGCATATAAAAGACTATTACACTTGCTATGATCCCAACCAATGGTAAACATGATGAAAAGTAGTTCAGAACCAAACCATAACATATAATTACCCTTCAAGAAAAAAAAATATGGTGCAAAAATCAGTCAAGAAGGGTAATGATCATAAAAACTGAGTCATTTTTGTAATGGGGGACCAACTTAACCAATAGAAAAAAGGTCTGATTTTTTGATGGAGGTATAGGGTAATGAGAGGAGGGGCATGGGTGCAAACCTATGTCTCAACAGATCCCGAATGGATTCTAGTTCCATGAATCTATGTAGTCATATGCAATCATCTGAATCCCAAGAATGACCCTCAAATATGATCCATACTACACTTGATCCAGCTTTGGAGGGGTTATCTCCTCTGCCTTTCCTCACACGACTTCGTGTTTATCCCCTGTGTTAGAGGGGGGTCCCGTCTAAATTTTATGACACTGTACTTCAACACTCCCTATCTCATACTCTTAAGTTTGTTTAGTGTCCTTGGATAGTTTCCTCTCCACACCTAATCCAAGGCTCGAAAGCCTAGTTTAATTGGTGTACCATATAAATGAAGAAGTATAATTGATTTTAACATTAAGAATTAATTTTAGTGTCTTTATTACTCAGGGGTGTGGTAGTGAAACTCATGATATTTGAGAGACGAAAGAGAGGAGTTAATGAGATTGTAGAACATTGTGCTTTAAATGCAAATGAAATAAAACTACGTCCTATAAATGAATATTTGGCTCTTTTAACTTTCAAGGTGCAAACTTTTAAAATTAAAACCAAGATCATAATATGAAATATATCCTAGAATTCTCTTTCATTCCAAATTCAATACAACTACTTAAACTTCCAGGGAATAAGACAAGAAGGAAATTTGATCCAGGTGGATATTGGTGGCCACCCACCTATTCCAACTGGCTCCTCTTGACAATTTTTAGTTCATCACGTTCTTTTTTGCTTCTTTGTAATTGTGGGTTCTACACTTCTAGGGTTGTCTAAATCCCTACACATATTCCAGGTGGATATTTTTGTTCGCCCATCTAATCTAACTGGATTATTTTGAAAGTTTTCATGTCATCACATCTTTTTGTACTTCCAGGGCCATTGTGGGGCCCTAAATAGTGTTATTTTTTGTCTTGCCACAATCAAACTGTATATTAAGTAAAATTTTGATGACATAATGTGTATTTCTCGAGAATACCTTTCCAATGAGCTATCGCGTGCCTAAAACAAAGGTCGTATGCAAAAGTTACGACCCCGGGAAGTCTAAGGTTAGGTTTTTGGATGTCTAGGGTTTTTGAATTCATGAGTAATGTTAAAAGGGAATTTGGAGCCTCATTGTAATTATTATGCTCAAATGGATGCATGTAGCAGTGACATCTCTTCTCAAATATATCTACCACCCTTTGAGCAAGTTGTTTTAGTTCTACAATTTTATAGTTTCAACCTATTTTATTTATTCAATAGAAGTTATTGTTCACTAGATATATGTTGTTTCTCTTTGTATCTCTGTGTTATGGTATTCAATATATTCTTCATTTCATTCCACTCATCAATACAGATCAGTGGTATTAGACTGGTATGATCTTCATTTGTTTTTCTTTGTGCATGTCCCCGACAAGGTCTAGGTACAAGAAGCTGAGACTCGAACTAGTCGATCCTTTGCAAGATTGGTCATGCTGAATCCGACCACAACTCATGGAAGATGAGAAGAAAGATGATGGAGTAGGATATCCTTTTAAAATGTTTCTCAAGGAATCCATTATGTGAAAAAAGAATGATATGATGGACAACTTTGCATAGATCCTTCGACGACTACCCATAGGAAATGCATCTTCATCAAGTAGCCATGCAACCCCCTTCAAGGTACAAGTAAATTTTGATTTTCCATTATTTTAAGGACTGATAGATGCAGATGTTGTAGATAAATGGTTTAATTTGATTGAAGGTTATTTTCAGTCCACAATTTTTCTGATAGGGAAAAGATTACATTTTCACTCCTCAAGGTCATCCCCCATGTTAAGGATCAGTGGGATACGTACTCTGAGAAAAGGGACACAAAGGAATTTGCAATATTTGTGGTTTCCCCCACCTAGGATTCCTTCAGGGATTCCATTAAAGAAAAATAATACCCTGTTGGAAGTTATGAGGACCAGTACACAAGATGGACCACGCTGCATCAAGAAAGGGACTAGATAGTACCAAATTTAACCAACATTTTCCATACTCTATGTACCAAATTGGGTATCAAAGACTCTAAACGACATCTGGTGCTCAAATACCATGGTTGTCTACATAGATACATCCAAACAAAGATGTATTTTCTGGACATCGCATCATTAGGTGTGGCTTATATATATGTTGTCAAGATCGAACATAAATTTAAGTAGAAGAGGAGAGAGTTTGGATCTGGAAATTCCTCACAGTCGAAGCAGAGAAAATGCGACCCCAACCCACCAAACAAGGGACAGAGGAAATATGGATGCTCTCAGGACAACCAGTCCAAGCCACAACCCAATAAGGGTAATGATAAGTCGAATAAGGATATGGGAAAGTGGTGTGAGTACCATAAAATCCCTTGGCACAACACCAAAGAATATCTCTCCAAGTAGTGACTAGTGGTCAAGATGAAATCTTTTGAGTCAAAGGAAGATTCTGACTCCAAATTAAATCCATAAAGTGGGAAGAAAATCATCAATGTCGAACTCAGTGCCACTTTCGCTACCACAAAATTCCATCCAAGCGAACCAAAAGAACCAAAGGAAGGGGAACGCCTCTTTCACTCACAAATGTGGGTAAAAGGGACTCCACTGCATTTCATTGTCGATATCGACAGTCATAAGAAATTTATTTTAGTAGAGGTCGTCAAGTGGTTGGACTATCGATAACACCGCACTCGCAACCCTACACCATCGGCTAGCTTCATCAAGGACGAGATCTTCGTTTCATCCAACAGTGTCGTCTTCCCTACAACGTTAAGCCCTTCAAAGATGAGGTATTGTGTGATATTTATCCCCTTGAATTTTGTGATGTTATTTTAGGCCAACCATATTTGTGGAAGAGACATGATGTATATGAGTCTAAACACTGCAGTGTTATTATTACTTTGGGAAGACAATTGTACAAGATACCAGAGGTAGCGTCGCCTACCTTTATTTCTTTAATCTATACTAAGCAATGTAGTAAGGTCATTTCACAGACCAGGAAGTTCATCTTCTTTGTGATCATTTCTCGAATTAAGCAAAAGGTCATTGCCACATCTATGACCTCTACATAGAGCCTCTCTTTGTAGCATAAGAAAGTGGACAAGATATGGAAGAGTACAAAGACATCTTCTCCTCACCCACTGGGGTACCGACACACTACCATGTCAAGTATCCAATTGATCTAATCCCTAGTGCATTGTTTCCTAATGGACTAGTCTATTGTTACTCGTTGATGGAAAATAATGAAATCAAGTGTCAGATTCAAGGGTTTCTTAACAAGGGGAACATCTGACCCAGATCCTCCCCTTGTGGAATCCTGATTGTGTTGGTGTAGAAGAAATACGAGACCTGGAGGCTATGCATTGATTATAGAGCATTAAACAAAATCACAGTCAGGAACTGGTATCCAATTCCCTAAATTGATGACCTTCTTGACCAAATAAAGGGAGAAAATTCTTCAACAATATTGACATAAAGTCTGGCTACCACCGGGTTACCATCAAACCTACTAATGTATGGAAGAAAACTTTTAAATATAAATAAGGTCTCTTCGAATGGTTGGTCATGCCATTTGGCTTAACACATGCACGAATAAATTTCATGAAATTGATGGATGATGTATTGAGACCCTTCACAAACTCTTTTCTAGTGGTATGTTTCAATGACATCCTCATCTTAAACAAACCTTGGGAGGAGAACATGCAACATATTCAACAGGTTTTGGGCATTCTGCGGTAGCACAAGCTATATGCCAACTTGGAAAAATTCTCCTTTGGCATGAACAATATCCAATACTTGGGATACATTGTTGATGAGCATGGGCTATATGTGGATCTGGATAAGGTCCAACTCATTCATGACTAGCTATATCTAACCACACTAACAGAGCTTCGAAGCTTCTTGGGACTTTCCAACTTCTACCGAAGGTTCGTATTAGGATTCTCCCATATTGCAGGGGCCCTCATACAAGTAACCAAGGGTGGTGGAAAGGAAAAGTTCACATGGGGGCAAGCACAACAACAAGCATTTGACAATCTAAAACATCGTTTATG
Organism: Picea engelmannii; assembly: GCA_009831015.1. Lineage (NCBI taxonomy): Eukaryota > Viridiplantae > Streptophyta > Pinopsida > Pinales > Pinaceae > Picea > Picea engelmannii. The sequence continues at coordinate 204,591 of ML789654.1, forward strand.
CTCTACTCCAATACTCTCTTTACCTGATCTACAACAATCATTCGATATTGATATTGATGCCTCCAACTATGTTGTAGGAACAGTTATCACTCAGCACAGTCACCCAATAGAATACCATAGTGAGAGGCTCTCAGATACTATCCAAAAATACCCTACCTATGACAAAGAAATGTATTTCATTGTGCAAGACTGTCGTCAATGGAAAAATTACATTCTAATAAAGGAGACAATCATCCACATTGATCACAAGCCTTTGTAGTTCATACATACACAAGGGAAGTTGTAGAATGACCGCCATCAAAAGTGGTCCACATACCTACAACAATTCCATCTCAACATCAAGTATAAAACAAGGAGCACAAATCATGTCGTTGACTGCCTTAGTCTCCCTCCTGTTTCTGCACTCACCACAATTCTCCATTCCTGTGGGAACGAGGCATCTGAGTGGCCCCAACTTTATCAATGTGACCCTGAATTCTCCACCACCTATCAGCTCTTGGGTATAGGAGCGAATATCACTGATTTTCACATCCAGGATGGAATGTTATGCCATATGGGCTACCTCTGTGTTCCCACAAGAAAGCGTGCAAACATTATTTGGTAGTCTCACTACATTTGGATGGAAGGACATTTTGGAGTGGAGAAAATTGTGGCCATTCTACAAAAATATTTTTATTGGCCAAAAATTCGACAAGACGTCAGCAAGTATATTAGATATTACACTACCTATGCCATTTCCAAGCTAACCATCAAGAATTAAGACTTATACACCCCTCTTCCTACTCCTAAGAGGCCTTGGGAATCCATCTCGATGGATTACATGTCTTGCCTTCCATCCACCAAGCACAACAATGATTGTGTACTTGTGGTGGTTGACTGGTTTCGAAGATGTCCATTATCACAACTTGCAAGAAGAGCATCATAGAAACATATACTACCAAGCTCTTCTTTGAATGAGTGTGGGCCCATTTTGGGATACCATAGACCATCACCTCATATTGGGACAATAGGTTCCTCAACACATTTTGGTAGAATCTATGGTCATTGTTGGACACCAAGCTCACTAAATCCACTGATTTCCACCCCCAAACCAATGGCCAAACAGAGGTTGTCAATCAGATTATCGTGCACATCCTATGCATGTACAACTCTAAGCATCCACATACATGGGATGAGAGTCTTCCCTATGTTGAACACAAATACAACAGGGATATCTATAGCTCCACCGGCCATAGTCCATTTCAGGTGGGGCTAGGATTCCAACCCTTGGGTCCCATTGATGTTGCACTACCTCTTGCAACCGCACGAGAAGAATCTTCCCATGTTCAGTCTGAGGCTAACAAAGCCACCAGGTTCATTGAGAAAATTCATCATATCTGCCAATAGATCCATGAGATTTTGTAGAAAGCCAATGCTAAGTACAAGCAATGCCATGATCAAAACCCGGTACAACACCAATTTCAGGTGGGAGACAAGGTATGGTTACATTTGTAGAAAGAGTGCCTTACAGGGTCCCATCAAAATCTCTGCCCACTTCTCTATGGGACTTACACTATCACCAAGGCTATGGGTAGAAATGATTTTGAGCTCAACACTGCACCCTTCCTTGGCTTGCACCCAATTTTCAATGTGGACCTCCTTCGACCATATTTTCCACCATTATTGGACACCTCAGAGATCGAAAAACAATTGACACCAACATATATCAACCCTGACTGCATGGAACATGCATCCACTGATCAGATAGTGGACACACAGGTCAATGGAACTTGTTACTAGAGGATCCATCTTTATTGAGTTGTCAAGGCAGGGAAACTCCTACACCAAGGAAAGTGGCTCACGCAGGGCCAAGTTCAACAAAAGTTTCCTCACCTACTGGGGAAACTCAATGCAATGGAGACCATTTCTTCCTACGGGGGGAGGGGAATTGATCCAGGTGGATATTGGTGGCCACCCACCTATTCCAACTATCTCCTCTTGACAATTTTTAGTTCAACGCATTCTTCTATACTTCTTTGTAATTGTGGTTTCTATACTTCCAGGGCTATCTGAATCCCTACACATCTTCCAGGTTGATACTGATGGCAGCCCACCTAATCCAACTGGCTTATTTTAAAAGTTTTCATGTCAACACATATTTTTGTACTTTCAGGGTCATTTTGAGGCCTTAAACATTGTTGTTTTGGCTTGTTGTTGGGGCTCAGAAATGTCCTATTTTCATCCACCTTTCCCTTCATCATTATCCACATTTCATCGCCCCATTAACCTTTCACGATATCATTTCCATAAATATACTTGGGTTTCACCTTATTGTTCTCCACTTTATTCATTTTAGTATTTAAAAGGAATTTATGATTAAATGTTAGAAAATCAACATGTTTTCATATGTATCTCAAATATGTGTGAGCTTTGTAATGTGTAGGAATATGAGAAGGATTAATTCAAAAGGACTTCTTGAATACTTCCTCCCCCATTTCAATATCTGAGGAGATAATTCAATCCCTTTCCAAGGAGAAGATCATGGAGATTTGGTTGGGATATCTTATCCAATATATATGAGAGATATGTGTGAGGATTTGAAGGGATTATATTTTGTAACAATGGGAAATAGGTTGAGAGAAAATTGGATCTATAATAATGAGATGGTTATCTTATCTTCAAGGCTCTCATGTATAAAAGAGAGCGCTCTCTCTTCATGAGAATTCAATTAGAATTAGAGGATTCAAGTAGAAGAGGAATTAGGATTCAAGAGTTAGATTATGTAATTAGAATCAGAGTAGTCATTAGGATTCGAAAGAGAAAGGGATTCTTAGCTTTGATTCATGGTTTTCGTTTTCATGCTTTCATTATTCTGTTATGAAGATTGATTTGATTATTGAATGTAAGATTGCTTCATTGGTGAGATCTCTCATGTGTTGTTGTGCCATTTAACTCTTCACATGTTGTACTTTCTTTTCCTTCATGTACTTCTACATTTCTATATTACTTCCTTCATGCAATTTCCCATTATTAGAGTAATTTCATTTACGCAACTATATTAATTGTATTTCAATCATGTGTTAGATTAATGATTCTAATTCAGTCCTGTGTTAGATTAATGATTCTATTTCAGTCGTGTGTTAGATTAATGATTCAATTTTAGTTGTAGCTTAAACATTAGATTAGATTAGTCTTGCTTAAATCTTGCATATACTTTGTGTGTGCTTCGTCATTTTACGAACCCCGGGTTGAAAAATTAGATAGTTGGGAAAGTACTACATGTTGGCAAATTCAGTTAACAGACAACAAATGCTTGTCATTGATGGAAATAGTGAAGATGACAGGCAAACAGGAGACAAGTTCAGAGGAAACAATGAAGATGACAGGAAAATAGAAGACAAGTTCATAGAGGTGAATGATCGAAAACAGTCAATGATCGAAGGCATCGAATGAGCGAAAGGTTGAAGAAGAATCTTTGATCATTGAAGAGGGAGACAGATCTCAGCCGTCAGATTCGAGCGTAGGGTCCGACCATCGTTGGATCAAAGAGAACCTGCACAGTCTTTAAACTGCAAGGAGAAGTGGGTGTAATCACAATATGAAAATTCGTGATGAAATCTGAGCCGTCATATCAAACTTTGATCTGGACTATTAATTCCAGTCGTTGTCAGAGTATCGGGGATCGAGACTTTGAAATGTCAAAATCACTTGACAACAAGAACCCCGAAATCGCGATATGTGATTTCGCGATTTAATCGCAATCGTTAAGATAAGAAGTGATATAGACCATTGATTTAACTCCTTATTGGAGTTTTGTGAATCGGGACTTTGAAGTGACAAGAACACTTGACATCAAGAATCCCAATTTCGCGATATGCGATATCGCGATTCAATCGCAGCCATTGAATTGAGAATGAGATCTGGACCATTGATTTTCTTCATGGAGTATCGGGGATCAGGACTTTGAAGTGACAAGAACACTTGACATGAAGAACCCTGAAATCACGATATGCGAATTCGCGATTTAATCGCAGCCGCTGAATAGAGATCAAATCTGGACTGTTGATTTAACTCCTTATCGGAGTTTCACGAATCGGGACTTTGAAAGGCAAAGAACATAATGTCGATTTCTCAATATGCGAAATTGTGATTGAATCTCAACCGTCAGATCAAGAAATTTTATGGACCATTGATCTGACTTCTTCACGGAGTTTCGGGGATCGGGATTTGTAAGTAACAAAAACTATGAACGCCAAGAATGTCGAAATCGCGATGTGTGAAATCGCGATTGAATTTGAACCGTCAGATCAAGAAATGTTATGGACCGTTGATCTGACTTCTTCATGGAGTTTTGGGGATCGAGATTTGTAAGTAACAAAAACTATAAATGCCAAGAATGTCGAAATCGCGATGTGTGAAATCCCGATTGGATCTGAACCGTTGGATCAAGTATTGATCGGAGGGTTACTGTTCTCTCTCACAGTTAACTACTGAGTTTGGATTCTGTTAGCAAAACGGACTCATGATTGCAAATCAGTTAACGTTTCAGTTGGCCTTTCAGTTGCTTAGACAATTGTCTTCTTTTTGCCTAAGGAGTTAGGAAGTTGAACCGTCATGTTCGTGTGTATAAAAGAAGATGAAAACAGACTGTGTAGGGTTGGAAGTTCTGCAAGCGAAAAAGAATGAAACTGGAAGAGTAGATAAGAAGAGGAGGCGCAGAAGGAGATTTTGGAGATGTGAAGCGTGAGATGAAATGCAGAGCAGAATAACAGAATGAGTTGAAGAAGAAAAGAATGAGAGCACGAGTTGATGCAGAGCATACCTGATAAACAGGCAGAGGAAGAGAAAAGTAATAGAACAGTGTGCAAGAAGACCAGATTTACAGACCAAAGGAAGATTGGTAAGAACTGATTTATCTGTAAAGTTGAATGTTTATTTAGCCATTAATATTTTAGGGAGGTTGGGAGGTGCTTCAGAGGACTGTTGTCCTCAGAGGTTCAAGTGGGAGCTTGAACACAGGAAGTTGTAGCTTCCATCTGGTTGCAGCCAGAGAAACTAGGGTGGCAGGGTGGTGCTAGGGAGAACAAGTGTTCTCTGTTATACAAGTTGGAGCCTGTGTAACTGGAAGTTGGTGCTTCCATCCAGTTGGTGTTGGAACATTCAGAAAGTAGGTGCTTCCATCCAGTTGGTGCTGGAATATTCAGGGAGTTGGTGCTTCCTTCTAGTGGGTGCTAGAGAAACCAGAGAGTTGGTGCTCTCAAACAAGTTGAAGCTTGTAAAACAGAGGTAGCAGCCTCATATTGTGTTGGTGCTCAATTAAAGATGATGTACAGAACTTAAAAGGCTACCTATCATTTCGAAGAAGAAGAGGTTTTCTCCCTTTATGGGTTTCCTCGTGAAAATCTATCTCTATGTATACCTTATGTGTGATTGATGCATTTTACTTTTACTGTCCATATGTTGTATAATGTTGATGATCACTTGAAGAAATTTTAAGAATGTTTTAATAGACTTAATATTGTTTAAGCTCAAATACAACTGATTCACCCCCCCTCTCAGTTGTATCAGTAATTTCAACACTACAACTCAATTAATACAACATTAGTTCGGCCCAATATAACGACTGTCATTCCCTTGTCACGATTGTTGTTCCTTTTGCATGTAGTGCTATTCATTTGAACGAAACAATTGTTGTTCTTTTTGTTATGATTGTTGTCCCTTTGTAGGGGTTGCATCTCTGGAGGACGGGTATTGAAAACAGAAGGTAAGAACCTATGTAGGCAACAAGTAAAACACTTGTGCTAGCACCTAGCTTTGGATGATGCATAGAGGTTATATTTTAAGACATCTTTAGAGTCCAACATTTTGGCGTCATTGCATGTCACAATAAACTTGCATGGTCTAGTGGTAATGCATTGGAGTTGTTGCTATAAATTTGTGATTTCAAATCTTGCACCCACCATTTCCGGGATTAACCCATTTTTGGGCAAATCCATAACCCAGGTCAATGTTCATCTTCCACCTTAGCACGATCTACTACAATTTAAAAATAATAATAAATAATAAATATAACAATAAATAAATAAAACTTTAAAACAAAATCTTTCTAGTTTACTTAATTTTTTTATTTTTATTTTTCTAGTTTATTTGGGAATAATCACATTTATAAAATAATAATAATAATAATAAACTCAAATAAAACATTCTAAAAATAGAAAAATTGCAAATGGATTTTCACATTTCCTGAAAACATCATTAGAATCATGTTTTTATCTTGTTATGCTAAAATTATTGTGAAGTCACTTCACCAGGTATTCACGAAGAGGATTGTCAAAAATGCGCTATCACCAACTGATAAAAACACATTTCATTTTTTCATTTGGTTGATAGCATTAGTATTAATTTATGTACTTTATGTTTTCAATATTCTCACACTATTTGTTGCAGATTAGTGCTAACATTTTTCAGGTTCAAATACAATCGAATTTCTTGCAGAGGTGATTTTCAAAAATCACAAAACTTTTGAAAAGAAAGACATGCTTTCTTGACTACTTGAAGGATTTGTTACTCATCATAAACATCATGAAATTTGTTGTTACACAGAAACCTTTTCATAAAACCATTTGTGTCATGAATGTCTTCCTCCATTTCTCCTTCAAAGCATATTGTTCATCCATGTGTTGAAGCCCATCTTCCATTGAATTATCCTTCATGACTTCACACATGCCTATCTTTCCGAGTTGCATACAACTCTTTAGCTTTTTCAGTTCATTTTTCCTTGTCAATAAAACTATCCAGCTCCCTTTCCATGACTACATTGCCTTTCCATACACACTGTTACTACTAAGATATTTTCATTTATAGTCCTATCACTCTTTTTATCTGAACTCACGTTGACTGATGTGGGATTCCTTAAGGCCCACCTTTCAACAAGTCTTGCTCCATCGACCTCAACACCTTATCTGGGATATAGACTAGAGTCCATTTTTGAGTACCTGGAGGCTTGCATTCCTTAATGGAAAGTTCTCTCACTGACAGTCCTGAGAATACATCAATGTCCCTTGATCGTCAGATCTTGCAAGTGGTTGAACATCAACCCTTTCATTTTCACTTCGCAAGATGTACTCGGGTACCTTGGCACTCATTGACATCAATGGTGAGTTGTCTCGCATTGGTTAACAACATTCATCATTGGTCGGTAATCCAATGACTTCTTTTCATGCTCGACATCGACACATTCATTTGCATGATTAGAATTGTACCATTAGGTTTAGTAGCAGGTGAAGACTATACACTTTTCCTAACTCTATAAATAGTTACAATAGCATGACTTCATCTATACGAGAGTACCACGATTCCACTTTCATACTTTCTCTTTTCCATGATTCATCCATCAGCAGTTCAGATTCCTCCACTTCACATTCTTTGATCCAGCAGACAACAGTCGCAGCTACAACAACAGTCACTTTTCACATGATCCTGTAGCAGTTACATCTTCCATACTCTAGTAGCCATATCAGCCATATTCCTATTGCATAGTTCATCAACATTTTGGGTAAGTGGAGGTATGTTATTTTTAAAACTTTAATCATGTAATTCCTCAACTGCTAGCAATGAATAATTTGGAAAATTCCCTCACCCAGTTCCCTTTCCTTTTCACTTCTATGACTATGCCACATTGCATGAGTACATGCAACAAGTTAAGTTGGGGGGTAAGGGACTTTATTCACTATCATCACTCCACTTTTCCACTACCATCATTCCATTTTTCGTCTCATTTACCAGTTATGAACATTTCTTTTCCAACGATACTATGTTACACTTTGCTTCATAAGCACTAATATACATATTGGCATGATTCACAAATATATATAAAAAATGGATTTCTTATACTCAGTGATATTTCCTTATGCACATTGATATCATATATTTTCCAGTAAGAATATGGGCAAATTATTATCATAACAACAAGAGAAAAAATAACGAAATGAATGTTGATAACACAAGAAACAACATTCTTTATATTCATGGTTGTCACACAAGAACCAACCATAATAAAATGTCAATTGTTACTAATGTAAATCCCATCCTGGAAAACATTCATTATCATCACTCAAAGCCAACATTCAGATGCCAAAATTTCTTGAGAAGATCCATGCATGGTTACATGAGGACATGAAACAAGTTAAGTTGGGGGCTATGTTGGGGCTCAGAAATGTCCTATTTTCATCCACCTTTCCCTTCATCATTCTCCACATTTCATCGCCCCATTAACCTTTCATGATATCATTTCCATAAATATACTTGGGTTTCACCTTATTGTTCTCCACTTTATTCATTTTAGTATTTAAAAGGAATTTGTGATTAAATGTTAGAAAATAAACATGTTTTCATAAATATCTCAAATATGTGTGAGCTTTGTAATGTGTAGGAATATGAGAAGGATTAATTCAAAAGGACTTCTTGAATACTTCCTCCACCATTTCAAGATCTGAGGAGATAATTAAATCCCATTCCAAGGAGAAGATAATGGAGATTTGGTTGGAATATCTTATCTTATATATGTGAGAGATATGTGTGAGGATTTGAAGGGATTATATTTTGTAATAATGGGAAATAAGTTGAGATAAAAGTGGATCTGTAATAATGAGATGGTTATCTTATCTTCAAGGCTCTCATGTATAAAAGAGAGTGCTCTTTCTTCATGAGAATTCAATTAGAATTAGAGAATTCAAGTAGAAGAGGAATTAGGATTCAAGAGTTAGATTATGTAATTAGAATCATAGTAGTCATTAGGATTCGAAAGAGAAAGGGATTCTTAGCTTTGATTCATGGTTTTGGTTTTCATGATTTCATTATTCTGTTATGAAGATTTATTTGATTATTGAATGTAAGATTGTTTCATTGGTGAGAGCTCTCATGTGTTGTTGTGCCATTTAACTCTTCACATGTTGTACTTGTTTTTCCTTCATGTAGTTCTCCATTTCTAGATTAATTCCTTCATGCAATTTCCCATTCTTAGAGTAATTTCATTTACACAACTAGATTAATTCTATTTCAATCATGCGTTAGATTAATGATTCTAATTCAGTCATGTGTTAGATTAATGATTTTATTTCAGTCGTGTGTTAGATTAATGATTCAATTCCAGTTGTAGCTTAAACATTAGATTAGATTAGTCTCGCTTCAATCTTGCATATACTTTTTGTGTGATTCATCAGTTTACGAACCCCGGGTTGAAAAATTAGATAGTTGGGAAAGTACTACAACTCAATTAATACATTAGTTTGGCCCAATATAACGACTATCATTCCCTTGTCACAATTGTTATTTCTTTTGCAAGTAGTGTTGTTCATTTGAACAGAACAATTGTTGTTCCTTTTGTTACGATTGTTATCCCTTTGCAGGGGTTGCATCTCTGGAGGACGGGTATTGAAAACAGAAGGTAAGAAACTATGTAGGCAACAAGTAAAATGCTCGTGCCAGCACCTACCTTTGGATGATGCATAGAGGTTATATTTTAAGACATCTTTAGAGCCCAAAACTTGCCATAGTCAAACTGTAGACATATTAAGATTTTGACGACATAATGTGTATTTCTCGATAATACCTTTCCAACGGGCTATCACGTGCCTAAAATGGAGGTCATATGAAAAATTGACGACCCCTCGAAGTTGAGGTACCAACTTACCCATTGGGGCCCACATAACTTTTGGCGTTTCATCTCCTAGGGTTAGATTTTTTGATGTATAGGGTTTTTTCATTCATGAGTAATGTTAAAAGGGACTTTGGAGCCTCATTGTAATCATTCTTGTTAGATGAATGCACGTAGCAACCATATCTCTTCTCAGAGATAGCTACCACCATTTGAGCAAGTTGTTTCAGTTCTGCAGTTTTACAATTTCAACCTATTTTATTTATTCAATAGAATTTATTGTTCACTGGATATCTATTGTTTCTCTCTATATCTCTATGTTGTGGTAATCAATCTGTATTTCATTTCATTCCGCTCATAAATATGGATCAAAATTTGGGTTGAGAATTATTTTCTTTTATGAACACAACCTAAGCTACTACAACCAAACAAACATGCAAAGCAACATGCAAATATAGTTAATAAACTTCTTTTACTTTTTTCAAAATGAATACAAGGGAAAGGGACAAGAAACAATTTTACACTTAACTTCAATTTTTTAAATTTTTATATGCTTATGAAATGAAAATAACAAACACATATTCTTTTTTCTTTTCAAAGCATACCAAGAGAGAAGGAGAAAAACCAAGATACTGACTTAGGTCCTAAACCACTACCAAAAAGAAGAGATTCACCACAATCCAAAGGAAACCCTAAATGTTAAAAGCACACCGTCAACCTTCATAAGAGAGAGAGAGAAAATTATACAAGAATATCTCTTTACAATTTCATAGACAATATGAGACTTAAATCTTGTTCAACAACAATTAACATAGGTCTCTGGTGCTTAGGAGGACCTGAGAGACCAAAGGTTTCCTAGAAGAAATGATTTTTTTTTGAAAAAACTCTTCAAAGGAACATAAATGTGTGCTATGCATAGGAAGAATACGGATGTATGCGGGTTGGGATAACTCAGAGCATGTATTTAGGCATGTTGGGTATAGAACAAGGCACATATACTACTGAACAAACTAAGAAAAAAGATAAAATTCAGAGTGGGTACCTAGATCAGGAAAACTAGAAAACATGTGGAAGGTGACCAAAGACTCTTATAGACTTAGAAATAACAAAAACACAACATGAATTCAAACAAAAAAGAATCTCCTAAAAATACCCTAGAGAGCTTCCCTAGTGGAGTCGCCAATTCTATTATGGGGAAAATCCCCCTAATCAGGGTCTAGTGACTAGGAAGAGCATGTGACACCTTAAACGACATAATTACTCCTATTCTACCCAAATCCAACAAAGCCTAATGATAATTAAGAGAAGGGAGAGTTAATCAAAGTATGTATCTTGAGTCCTTCCATTTGTAGAAGATCCCTTCATATCATTGTTCGCGCCTAGATTGCAAGCCTCCTCCCAATGTTGTCTTGAAACAAATTCAGAGAACAATGTGTAAAAACATATGCATAATCACCAAGATCATCTAAAGGTCTAGATATTCATGAAAACCATTTATAAATATAAACAAGAATACACATAGATTTGGGACAAGAAGAGCCTCTTTTATTAATAACAAGATGGTAAGTTACAAAGTGTATGACACACATGTCCCAACAACTTCTACTACCACTAAGTGTTTCTAGAACCTATCAACTTAGAGGCATGGTTTAGTTGAATAATATTGGTAAAACTAATCAAAATTTCCTTGTGTATATCCATGTGAAAGATATAGGATTAGATGTTGAAGGTTCCTTGTGTATATCTATATGAAATATTAGGGATCCAACCTTCAATTTTTGTGGTAGTGACTTACTAGAACAATGGGACCGACATCTTTGGTTTGAGGATAGAGTTGTAGAGATAAGGTTGATGTGCATTGTACACCCCATACTACTATATATTGAACACTAACAAATGCCAATCCCTACTCTCTAGTGGCACACACTATATACATCCATGTCCCAAATCATTGTTTAATCATAATCCTCAAGGAAGTTTCATATGAAGCAAGAGTTGATCAAATTTTCTATATGAGCATGAAAAATAGTTGGTATCAACATATTGGTGGAGCACACTATATACATCCTTGTCCCAAATCATTGATTAATCATAATCCCCAAGGTATTTCTGCATGAAGTAATAGTTTATCACATTTTCTATATGTGCATGCACAACAATTAGTATCAACATATTAGTGCACAAGTTCATGATGTGATTCAAACACTGTAATATGCTTTCTCAAATTCAAGAACAAATTGAGAGTGCTAGTAACCATTAGAATGAAATAGTGCTCAAGATGGTGATAATATCATCAAATTTTGGTAGTATGGACAATGTATATGTTTTTAGTGGGAGATTAGCATTTTAGATATTTTTGTAAAAGCACCTAATGGCGACCTCCTAGTCAAAAACCCACATACGAATAATTCTCAATAACTCTCCCTAGAATCTATACACTTCAGCTACTCTCTAATATTCACACAGGCACAAGATTCTCCACTAACATATTCATGAACTCTCTGTTATGCACCAATCCATAATTTTTATTTATGAGCAAATTTCTTACCTTAAGCACTTTTTGGATCAGCGCTAACCTCCTTTCTAAACCAAAACACTTGTTCATCTTTCACTCAGCCCCTTATCCTCCATGCGACTAGATGTTATAACCTTGTTCCAAACCCCCTTTCATCGGCTCCTTTAAACATTGATGCTTGCATATTTTCCACATATGTCTTTAGACTATGAACATGTGCTTATAGAGTCGTTAAACTCTATTTGTTATCAGGATTTTCTTTACCGGAGTGTCAATGCATATGGTTTTAACCACTTTGATGGTTTAGACTTTGATGATACAAGGTCCTCTTCTGAAGTTTCATACTTTCTCTTATTGAAGTGTGATGAACTAGAGCCACCCCAAAGGATCCATCCTCCGATAGTTCAATCTGACAAACTCAAACTACTTCAAAACTTTCACTCTGATGGAAGGATACCAAGTTCCTTCTTCTGAATCCGTCGATCTGATACTCCAAATAGATCCTTTCCATTAGTATGGATAACTCTATACCTTTGGCCTATCGAACTTTCTCCTCCTCAGAATACTAACCTCCACCATCAATATCTCATGATCAATGATCGCAATCCATTGAATTTAAATCCACTACGATCTTCATATTGATGAGTCAAATGCTACGTGTCCTTTCCATAGCCGTTGATCTAACTCACTCCAAGTACATCTTCATTGTCGATTGGAGTCTCTCTTCAATTGTGTTCTCTCACTATTTACAAATCCTATAGTCACTAGACTATCCGCCTCCACCGTTGATCTTCACCTCCGATCAATATTCACCATTGATTGAACTATCATTCATAGGAGTAGTCCTCTAGCTATGTCCTTTGACATACTATACTCCGATAGACTAAGAATCTTTATATTTGATATAGGAAAATCAAGGGTCATGTTTCCTTCTGGGTTTCAAGCCTACTATGACCCTAGAAACCTTGATTTATCCTTTTTCCACAATTTCATGTCGAATGGGATCACATCATTCAATTCACGATCCAACAGAGGTCTTCTACTCGAACTTTGCAACCATCAACCAATCCTTCTCCAACTCTAAAACCTTTGTTAATTAATTGCTTGATCTAGAATACTACTTTGGGAACTCTAGTATGATCGAGTGGTTATAAAAACCCTTTCCAATCATCACCTTCTCACTTGATTCATTCCCATGCATTCACTAAACCCTACAATTCTCCTTTGATATAACATTACATGTCATATATGTATGCATCAATACTTATAGGGAAACATTACACACAAATCCATTCAATAACACCAAGAAACATAACACCCTAGTTTCTATTTACTTAATTTGTGTACATGGTTCTCTACAAAACCCATCTTCTCTTGGCATGATTTACATTGTATTTGGCCATTGGTTGGCCTTTGGCCACACTCAGCCTCTTTGACGAACAATTCTCTCACCCTCACTCAACCTAACTCTATCTCTATTTTTTGTAGGCTTACAATTTAAACATGGAAGGTCAAATTAAATCTCATCAAATAAAATCTTAACAACTCTGCAACTAATTATAACAATAGAAATTCAGATATCGATAATTGATGAGGATCAATAAATTGAATCCTCCACACATAGGAAAATTCATCTAACTCAAAAATTTTCTCAATTAAGCCACTTACATGATAAATGGGAAAACAACCCTATCCTTATAGAGTACAATTACAAACTTAGGAAAAATATAATCAAATCCATTAAGGGAACCCACTCCCTTTAGTAAATTTCAATACCCCCTTAGGCCTTCTCAACAACATTTATTTAGGAGGAAAAATGCTCCTACATCAACACCACTAGCCATTTATTCAATCTTTGGGACTTGGAATGCCACACGGGCATGTAGGGAATGTATCAAGATTACAAGTGTGGTGATAACATTGGCTTTGAATTCAGGGCATACATATTCCAACAACTCTAAATACACAACATTAAACAAGAGAGATAGAAATATGGATCCCATTTGAGTGCCTAATAATAAGTGGGGGGAGTGGTTTGGAGCCCTAAATGACCCCGAATCAATTATTCTCCATAAAAAACCTCTAACCTCTATGGATCAATTCATGATTCCCAATCCTTCTATACCTACCCAATTTTTTTATCAATTGTAGTCTCCAATCATTAAAAGTGTGTTTTCCTTGATCTGCATAGCATGCAATAATGACGATTTCAGTAGCAACAACAACAAAGGTAATGATGATCAAATCAGTCTTATGCTCAAATGCATATTTAGAATATGTTGAGTGAAAAGACCTTATTTGAGAGGGTTTCAAATCTTATCCTTGAATAGTGTTACAAAACTTTGACATTGCAAAATATTGGCCAGTGTTGTCAATTCAAGAAAGAATTGAAATTAGGAGAAAATATGAATTCTTGAAGAACTTTGAGTTTTTTTTAATAAGATTTTCAACAGTGTTTGAAAGAAAAACAATATCATTATGATATAAGAGAAGGATGGGAACAAATATAACCATGCTAATGTTATTTTACCCTTCTAAACATTGCTCTATTTTGTCTATATAGATGCCAAAAACGGTGGAAGAAAAGGGGCAACCTTAGTTAACACCGCTATTACAAGTAATGTCATTTCCCATCTATTATTATGTTTCATATTAGCACCAACATTTTCATAAACCCTAATCTCAACACTATGGAATTCATGAGGGTTATCTAGTTCTTCATTTGTTCTCCATAGCTTGGCTCTAAAAACAATGTCGAAGGATTTTCTAAAATCAACAAAACAACAAATAAGATCTTATTTTTTGTTTGTGCATTCATTGGAAATAACTCTAAGGGTGGCAAGGTAAATAGTTACAAAACATTGATTTCTAAACCCAATGTTTCATTTAGCCTTTTTAATGTTGTCCTCAAGCATTGGCTATTTTTTCATTCAAGAATCAAGTGAAATAATTTATCTAAAAGGAAACGAATTATCATGATAGTTCAATAAATAGTCAAGTCATCTTTATTTCCAAATTTAATTTCTGATTCACTTTTATAGGGAATATTTGACTGATAGATTGATTGAAAATATGTTTGATATGTGGCACTAGGATCAAAGTCACAAGTTTTAAAACCTTAGTTTGATATATTTCAATATCTTTAACTTTTCCATTGGTAAGGCACTTAATTCCAAATGTTATATCCTCAACTAAGAAAACCTCAATGTAGTAATGAGTTCCTAGATATCCTCAAAGACTTGAAGGGAAACACCAAGTTTATTAAAGTAGGAAGTCCAATTATTTAAGTTAATATTACTTAATTATTTATCTTTTCTAGGGATTATTTAACCCAAAAATTGTTAGGTTCTCTTTTGCATAACATAGAAGTCTCTCTTGATTTTTAATGAAATACTGGCATTTTTATTTTTTCTTTTATATTTAATATTATTAACTCTAGGAGTCTCATTAGAGGTAATTCTAATCTCTCTTCTTGCAATTTTACATCCATGAAAATTTTCAATTGTGTCATATTGTGCATAGTACTTTCCTCAAGGGCCATATCTATATTCAAAGTTACCATGATAAAATGGTGATCCAGTGAACATGAGTAAGAGAGCACTAATTATTGTCATTATTGTAGGGACCTGACATAACCATTGTCATTATTGTAGGGACTTGACATAACCATCAGCCAAGGCCGAAGTGCCCTATCCTCCTGACAATTCTCCAAGTGTTCATCAATCTCTTCACATTAAAGATCTAAAAGAATCATGTCATGCTTGCTTCCTAGATATTTAGGTAAAAACAAATTAAACACAACTTTATCTTTATGATGAATATTTTTCAGATACAAATCTTCAAGCAATTCTAAGATCTTGTCATAAAAATTAGGATGCAAACTATGACTTTGATGAAATGGATATATCAATGGGGAACACATCATAAGAGGATTCATGACATCAATTAGATTATTGGTTTGAATGCTTCCTTTGATGAGATTGATCATTTCAAAATGTGAAGCATAAATATTAAAATTGGAACTAATCAAAGAACGAATATGCAACATAGAATATTTGATCTCCATAAGAATGAGTGCATTGTCTCTTTCAAATATAAATCATGTAAAATCATCTTGCAACATGTCATTTTTCCATGCGAGTGACGAAAGTGAAAGAGCATCAAATCTGACTTCATAAATGTCACGTTCGGAATTAATTTCACCAAATTTTGGCATATCGAAAATATTTGATTGTGATGCCAAAGAGTAAGATACTGTGGATAAAGTATCAAGTTCACCAGAATCTAAGAAGAGATCGGGATATAAAGAGTAAAAGGAATCATAAATAAGCACGTGAAAAGAATCTCTTGAGATATGATATTTAACAATGGTATTCTCAAGACATTCCTCTTCACTTTCCTTAAAACTTTCACTCTGTTTTGGTGATAAATCCTTCAACATAATATGATCATCTAAATTTGCCTTAGGTATGATAGACAATTCAAAACTTTCATGAAAAACATCTAATCTTTCCTATGGATAAGGTATGATTTGTAGATGAGGGTTTAAGGTTTCTTCTTCCAATTGCATATCTACATCTCTAATCAGTTTTATTGGAATGTTAGAATGCTTAAGATCATTTTAGTCACCTAAGTGTTCTTTAATAACTAAATTTAAGTACTGATTGAGGCAAGAGTTAGAAGAATATGGACATTCATATTGAACCAACATCAAATCTTCTTCCGCGATGCTCGAGGAATGAATATACAATGCTTCATAGGAAAAAATAGTTTGATTGGCAGTAAGAACCTTTTCAATAGATTCTACCTCCCTTTCTTGTTGAAAATTTTTGGATGGATTCCTCTCATCATGTAAACAAAATTATTCTCACAATTGAGTGATAGGATTTGTAACTAATTCATCATTTGCGATTGAATATGACTCGATGAAAGGAATGCAAGAATCATAGAGGAGATTTAGTACAAATGACATGTCATCAAGATTAAATTTACAGAGAACATGATGGATTCTTGTTGAAAATCCTTCTGGAGATGAATTGTCATTGATTAGTAAAGTCTAAAAAATTTCACATAATTGATTATAATCATAGTTTCCAAAAGCATCTAAAAATTCATCTACAAATTGAAACCAATCAATAATGTGATATGCAGGAAAATACTCAAACCAATGTTTAATCCGACCCCTAAAAGTAAAAGCAAACAATTTGCATAAAACCTTTAAATCAGAAATATCATGCTTGATGCATTTACACCAAAACTTGTTAATATGTTCTTTAGCAGATACATCCCCCCCACCATCAAAGGTGAGTTTGGACAAGCGAGAGACTGTCTCGTTGGGAATATCAGGTAATGAGAAGTGGAAAGAATGTTCCAACACAGTGATTTGGGGAGCCATGGGGAATTAAATACATTCAAAATAAAGACTCCTGCAAGGCCAGTTTGTCAGTTTGTCCTGCCTTCTAGTGCATTTCAAGATGAAACAAAAGAAAATTTTATAAATTTGAAATTATCACAGGTTGAGGGTTAAAACATTTAATCATTAAATTTACCTCAGCCCTCCTTCTAGCGTCATTTGTTGACAGGCATAAGTGGCACACTGTCAACTGGAAGGATAGATCCGTATCGGGATTGTCTAATTAATCCAAGCCATTTGGTACGATCTAACCTAATGGGTTTAATGGCTTCGTTAGACAACTAGGGTCCTAAAACAATGAAAGGAAATAAACTTCTCTGAAGCTATAACTTTAACAATCGATACACTAATTACAATTTTTTATCTAATAACATTAATATACAATGATTATGAACAAGTTTACAAGGTTTAAAATGAAATATTGCAAAAGTGATTGTTTAATTAAGTTTATGAACAAGATATGAACAATACTCTTTTGATGTTTTAAATATTTTAAATAAATAAATACTAAATGAATACAATTGAAACAATGACACAAAAACAATCAAACCTAATTAATGCAATCATCATCTCATTCATATATAAACAAATCTGAATAAATAAATAAAATGCACCTACTAACCTCTCACTCAGTAGTACTAAGCTAAATTCATCTTTCTGTATTTGTATGAGCTCCCCTTAACCTGTGTCATGTGTAAACCTATGAAAAAGCAATCATAATACTTCCTGAAGAAATTCAAGGAAGTGTTTCATATTTTGGAGCGACTTTATAATGACAGAAAGACAAATAACTATATATCGTGTGACCTTGAAATGTCCAATAACTGAAAATGAAAGAAATTACAATTCTCAGGAATGGTATTACCAACTATCTAGCATAAGATGTAAACTCAAAATACTTGAATATATGATTAGTCACATATATAAACTAAAGCAAAAGATAATGAACAACATAAAGAAAAACATGATATAAAATATTATGTGCAGAACTGACTAAAGGTAATTCAACACAGATAACATTTCACATCAAGAAATTACATGAGAAGACAATGAAAAAACACTGCAAATTCTACACAGGACGAAATCCAAAGAGTAAGCTACTTTCTCATATAGTTTCAACAAAATATGTTCATCATATGGTCCAGGAAGAATTTTTGGGATAATAGACTCTTAAAGATTGAAAAAAATAATATATAAATGATAGCAATTAACCATGTATTGATAAAACAAATTAAAGTCAATTTAAATCAATGCATAATCAATTATTCAAATAATATGAAGATATTATAATGAAAATAAAACAATTTTACTCACAAGACAAAAGCCATTAAGCAACCTGGAATTCCATATTCTTCTTTGAAAATACTTGTCCATTCTCCCAAATATTCCAACCATCTGTTACTCCATTTGAAAAGAAACAAAGTTTACAAAAGAAATAATATACAAAAGAGAAATGATAAAAATCTTCTTCTCAATTTCTTGGATCTCTATGGCTCTGAACTTTCTCATATATTTATACAATGAATGAACAATCTGGGCGTCACTAATAATTTCCGCCACCTGAAATTTGTCTCGTAAAGAGACACAAATATCTCTCAAATCGTGCATTCATTTGGGAAATTGACCACTTGTAAACGAAATGGGTCCATTTTGGGGATGGGTTTTCAACTGTTTCTTCAAATTCCTCACGGTTTGGCTGCAATAAGTCCTGCAAAATTGTCTATATGTGCTTGATGCATTTCCAAATTTTATCTGTTGTTGCTCATAAATTTATTTGCAGCAATCCAATATTGTTTTTTGATCAATCATCTTGATTGTATTTAGATAATAAAATCAAGCCATGATTAGATCCGTACCAAATAACTGATAATAGAAACCTGTGAAACAAAAAGAAACCTAAATTAATAACCTAAAAATTTTGAATAAAACAAAATCTAGAACAATAAAATTAAAATGAATTTAAACTAACTATAAGTTCTAAACAAACATTGTTTATATTTTCTTTTCAAATATGATCTTAAAATTCTATAAGCTTCAAGTTGATGGAGAGGAGAAAAATATTAATTTTGGGTTTTCACAAAATCAAACAATTGATGGATAATTCTTTTTTTATTATTATTTTTATTTTGAAATGAGATGCAAAATGAAAAAAATAATTTAAGTAATTGACCCCACCAAATGATTTTGTGAAAATGAGAAACCAACCAAGATATTATTTGATGAAGTATTGAACCCATTATTCAAAATAGTAAAACTTGCTAATGAACAAAAGAATGAACACATAATCATAATTTAAATGAAAGTAAACAATTGATAAAAATTAACGTTTTTGTTTAAATTGAGATTTCTATGCTCGTTTCTATGTTTTGACATATACTCTTGTAATGAATGTATCATACTATAGTGAATGTCTTAAGTTTGTCTCAAATCAAGCCAAGGTAAGGAACTATTTGAAAACGTTGATTCTGTAGCTCATTATAATTATCAAGATTCTAATGGGGCCCTTTAAATTTTGTAAAAAATTAGGGGGGGTTGTTAGGGCCCAGCACAAGTATAATAACCCTCACATGATCTAGTCATCAAACCCTTTCTGATATTCAACCTCTCAATACATCAACCACTTCACAAATACAAGCTCTCAACCATGTACTGCATAAACCCTTAGCCATATGCCAAGAAATACAAGATGTGCCTCAACAAGAAGTATCAATGATAAATATACCAACATTGTATTTCTGTATATCTGACTTATGAAGAAGATCCCATGCAACCATTAGTCTCTCTAGGGAGAATCCTCAAATCTCTATAACCATTTCTCATGCATACATCAAAATCCAACTATTCATAGAAATAAGAAATACCTTTTGAACTAATGGATAGATCTGATGTATTTGAGCACTGTAGACCTTCTTGGGAGCTTGATATTAGAATCTAGAACCTATGCATCTTCATCTCTTCAAGTTATCATGGATTTACCAACATGTAAGAACCCTAATACACTTCCATCCCGCATACCTATGCACCCTAATAGACTGTCATCCCGCGTATTGTACGCACCCTAATACATTGTCAGCTCATGTACACCTCATAAAATAGGGTTTTTTAGTATTTGTTGTAATTATGAGAATGTTTCCGTCATCCCTTCGTACTACCTCAGACTTTCACAACTTCAGATGTATCAATGAGTACTTGCAATAAGCCTCACACAAAAAATATATATTAAATGTGTTCAAGTGTGCTTAAATGAGAGAGCCTTGTGTCTTATTTATACTTTCATGTAGCATCCCACTTTCCTTATTTTAGGTATTTCTCCATTAACTTAATTATTTAAATAATTCATTTTGCAAACACTTTGAATTTTTGGGGCTTCTAGATGACTCATGAGGGTCCTCCAACTTCACATGGCCATAACTCTCTAACCGTGAGGAGTTATGTGACGTTCTACATACCACTGAAAATGGCATGACAAACACTATCCATCTAGGATAATTTCACTGACAAACTCACAGATTTTCATCTCATTATTCCACAATTAAGCATGGTTTCTCTAACCATACTTCTAGGATAACTCAATCCACAAAACGTCTTCCCATGAGGGATTTCACCATAAGGGGACCACTTTGGAGTTCATCTATTTTTACTTCTTATCAACCATGACAAGACAATAATGAGTCATATTTACATCAAACAAACTTGGTTCCATTGCCCAAACCTTTGTGCTATCAGGATTTCCTCAAGGGTTGACATCAATGAAAACCAACTTTAATCAACAGATGTTAGGAGTGGTCCTTCTAGTAGCCATAGCCACATTTTTACTTTCAGTATTTCTTGCCACCCTGAATGCATTCTCCAATGATTTGGGTTCCCAAAGGTAAACCTCATGTTGAAATTTATCCTTTAAAGTTCCTTTGAATACATCAATTAGGTGCTCATCTGGAATATTTGTTACCTTTATATTCAATCTTTGGAAGTTCTCAATGTGTTCTACAACTGAACCCTTTTGATTGAGATTTATCAATTGGCTAAATAAGGTATTTTTCTTTGTATCCTCGTAGTGTGTTGTCATTTCTTCCATGAACATTGTCCAAGTGACGAGTGATTTGTGAGAACAAAGCCATCGATACCACACAAATTGATTGGGTTCTAAATATAAAGAAGCAATTTGTACCTTTTGTGTATGTGGCACATCATGTAGATCAAATAATTTCTCCATCTAAAGTATCCATGTGATTGGATCCTTGCCATAAAAATTCCTCATATCGATCATAGGAAAGTGGTTGGTCTTCAACCCAAAGTTGGAGTTTTTCCATTCTTTATTCATCTTCCTTTTGTCCTTATCGTGAATTTCATGGGATACATTTTAACTTCCAGGTGTCCTCTCTATTATAAAATATTTCAATCCTTCGATGATCTCCCTTTTTAAACCCTCCATTTTAGTATTCATTATTGCCTCCAACTTAGCTTCAGTTGAATCCATCACCCCTTGTAGTTCATATTTTGTTACTATCTTCTTTTGTAAATCATTTGTCTCTGTTTATTTCTTCACCTTCATCAAGAGTCCAGGTAGGATTGACTGGAGGCTTAATTGGTGTAGAAGTTCCCATTTTTGGTGGCATGTTGGCCAAGTATCACTTTTAAACATTTTTTTTTTAGGTGGTTCTGCTAGACGATATTTCTTCTATTGTGTCTCCAAAATTTTGGCCCTTGTGAGTCTGAAAATTTATTTTTGTATCTCTTTGATACGTCTTCTCTGTAATTCCACAAGTCTGATCAAAATTGGATTTGCCAAGTGGGGGTTATGGTAACTTCCCCACACCTTGATGAATTTTGTCCCTTCCAGGATAGCATACTTGTAAAGCGTGCCAAGATCACAATATATGATATTTGATTCTGAAACTTGTACCCAAAATACTATAGACTTTCCAATGTCCAATGAAACTAGTCTCACTTAATTTGGATACTCACTGAAAACGATATCATTGTTTTACCCAGAAGACTTATTTGAGACTAGTTAATAAGACTAGTTAGACACCCTATCTTCCACATGGTGTATCTAAAACATTAGCATGAAAAAGAATATGAAATTTTTATCACATATATCTTGATAACTTATATGAATAACCTCCAGTTTTAAAGGTCTGAAATTGTATAGAAGTTGTTTTATAGTGAAAATTATGAGATGACTAAATTCAGGATGATTCCAGAACCCTATCTTACACAGGCTATATCTCAGAAATTATAAGGCCTTAGGTGCTGAAATTTTAACCCCACATACCTTGCTCCATATACTAAATATTCTCCAAGGGGTTCCTTATGAAATGATGCAAAAAAAGAGTTATATCTAAAATACCAAGGTGTCTCAGATGTAGTAGTGAAATCCTAAGACCTTGATCTCTGATACCAAATGTCAGGAACCAAATACCAAGATAACATAGAAAAACCTCATAATAAGTACTCAACGCCTTTGAAAAGAGATAATTTCCAATAATAAGCCTCTTCGAGGAGGAAACCTCCTTATACACCACATAGATTTCCAAATACCATATGATTCCAAATGAAAAGGTCTCCTTGGTATATATAGGAGAATAGGAGGTACAATTACAAATAATGGACACAAGCTAACATAAATAAAATAACATTACTAATGTAATATGCCCTAATTAAGGGTTAATGTGCCACTATTTAGGTCTTAACAATTTTCCTGATTCCTGGTTGTGGTGTTGCAAGGTCTGGACTTGAAGCTTTAGTTCTTGCACTTGTTGGCTATTATCGACCCTCTCTTTTTTTACCACAAATTTCCTTTTATTGTTTTTTTGATCAGTGATAGACGTGTTGTGGTCAAACAGTGTTCTGCTCCTCCTCGTTCTCATATCATATATGTTTATTACCTATGGTTCCTTTCCTTGTGTTCCTTTCATGGACCCATGTACTTCCAAAGTATTAGTTTTGATTTCTGGTTTAATGTCTTGTGAATAGTGGTGAGTATCCCCTACATGTGGTGAGGTGCCATCAAAATCCTGCTCAAGATTTGGGCCAAATCCCCCTTCATATTGTTGTAAGCTTGAATCTGCAGGGTTCTCTATTTTGATAGTTGTAAGTTGCACTCTTGAAGCTCCACCCTTGCATAATTCCAATTTTCCTTTATCCCCTGTCATCCTTTTCAGTGTATGGATAAACATTTCTTCCATGCTGGAAAATTCAGGGTTGTCATCATCTTTGATCACAATTGGTCGGGGGTCTTTTAAATATGGTTTAAAAAGAGCCTTGGAGTTCAGTCTCAATTGGTTTGTAATTATGGTTTTCATGTTGGGTTCACTTGGTGTTTCAATGTTTTGTTCACCCTTTCTCTTTCTGTCTTGTCTGGCCGCAAGGAATGTTTTAGGAAATGATTATGTAGGAACAGTATTTCCCTTAACCATTTCATTGTTGCGTGGTTTAGATCCAAGTTTCCCCCTCATTATAGTCACATGATTTTTAGGTTGCTACTTGATGGGGGTTCTCTGCTCCTCCTCTAAATGGATGGATGACTGAGAATTCTATGGTGTTTCTTGTATATCTAGATGCATGTGGGAAACTTTGCCACTTTTTCTCTCCTTCCCCTTACCTATAGAAGACCTTAGTTTCCTATGAGGGGATTTCTCCTTCATGGGGGTCTCTGGCTTGTTTGATTTCGAGGGTTTGTTCTTTGTTTTTGGGCCTTTCCTGTTATTTGTTGCAGGTTGGATAGGTTTCATCAAGATCCTAGGCTCAGGAGATACCCTGAATTATGTCTTATCTTCACTTGCATTACCTTCATTCTGCGAATCGAGCGTTTGTTCCTCTTCCTTCAATCCCACATATTTCAAAAAATAACCCCAAGGCATTTCAATCTCCTCTAAAGTGAAAGACAACAAAAATTTGATTAAGCCTTCATGGTACAAGCTCCTGTGAGCAGATTTACGGTGGCTTTGAACCCTCCTAGCCATTTTGGTCAGGATTTTAAGAAACTAATAGGGTAAGTTTAGCTCTTTGTCTCCACTTAGATGCATAATGTAATGAAGGTGATAACAATGTACTATGGTGAATTGACCCTCACCTGTTATATACCTCTGCATCACTGCTAGGGTTCCCTTCCAATATTCCTTTATCCATGACACAAGAATTCCTTGGCTCTAGTCAGGGTCTTGGTGCTCGGGAACCAAGAATTTGTTGCAGAGGTTAGGAGGCATCTTTCCTTTCTTAAAAAACCTTTCCCCATAGACAAGGAGAGCACAATATGCTCCAACAAAGTGCTTTGTAATATGAATGAAGATATCCCCAAGATGGGTCTGGAAGCCATCAAATGTATTTGTGAACAACATAGCTACGCCCGTGTGGTATCCTTCAAATGGGCACAGGAAGTCATACCATTCTTTCTTTACAAAAATATCATTGATTTCAGGTATGCCCTCGAATAGCTCAAGGCCTTGTGGTTTGGTCCTATTCAACTGCCATCAGTCTTGGGGAGGAACCATGGTGTATAAAGCACTTCTTCTATCAATGATGCACTGAATGTGAACTTACTCATGTTGAACTTGATACCTACATGTTAATAATCATGTGTACGACCTATAGTAGCCATGATGGTACAATACAATGCTCACAACCATGACTAACACTATACAATGATGAAAATGCATGTAGACTGGTGTGGAGGCATTCGTTCATGATCACGCACATATGCATGAACCAATCAAAAGGTTTAAATATTTAAAATTACTAATTAAATTTTTAAATAATTTAAAAATCAACACGCTAACAATATTTGCAAGAATAGCCTAGTTCTTGCAATCATACCTGTTTGTGCATATAAAAGACTATTACACCTGCTATGATCTCAACCAATGGTAAACATGATGGCAAGTAATTCAGAACCAAACCATAACATATAATTACCCTTCAAGAAAAAAAAATATGGTGCAAAAATCAGTCAAGAAGGGTAATGATCATAAAAACTGAGTCATTTTTGTAATGGGGGACCAACTTAACCAATAGAAAAAGGGTCTGATTTTTTTATGGAGGTATAGGGTAATGAGAGGAGGGGCATGGGTGCAAACCTATGTCTCAACAGTTCCCGAATGGATTCAATTTCCACTAAGCTATGTAGTCAGATGCAGTCATCGGAATCCCAAGAATGACCCTCAAATATGATCCATACTACACTTGGTCCATCTTTGGAGGAGTTATCTCCTCTGCCTTTCCTCACATGACCTCGTGTTTATCCCCTGTGTTAGAGGGGGGTCCTGTCTAAATTTTATGACACTGTACTTCAACACTCCCTATCTCATACTCTTAAGTTTGTTTAGTGTCCTTGGATAGTTTCCTCTCCACACCTAATCCAAGGCTCGAAAGCCTAGTTTAATTGGTGTACCCTATAAATGGAGAAGTATAATTGATTTTAACATTAAGAATTAATTTTAGTGTCTTTATTACTTAGGGGTGTGGTAGTGAAACTCATGATCTTTGAGAGACGAAAGAGAGGAGTTAATGAGCTTGTAGAACATTGTGCTTTAAATGCAAATGAAATAAAACTATGTCCTACAAATGAATATTTGGCTCTTTTAACTTTCAAGGTGCAAACTTTTCAAATTAAAACCAAGATCCTAATATGAAATCTATCCTAGAATTCTCTTTCGTTCCAAATTCAATACAGCTACTTAAACTTTCAGGGAATAAGACAAGAAGAAAATTTGATCTAGGTGGATATTGGTGGCCACCCACCTATTCCAACTAGCTCCTCTTGACAATTTTTAGTTCATCACGTTCTTTTTTTCTTCTTTGTAATTGTGGGTTCTACACTTTTGTGGTTGTCTAAATGCCTACACATAATCTAGGTGGAGATTGTTGATTGCCCACCTAATCTAACTGGCTTATTTTGAAAGTTTTCATGTCATCACATCTTTTTGTACTTCTAGGGCCGTTGCGGGGCCCTAAATAGTGTTTTTTTTTTTTGTCTTGCCACAATTAAACTGTATATTAAGTAAAATTTTGACGACATAATGTGTAGTTCTCGAGAATACCTTTCCAATGAGCTATTGCGTGCCTAAAACAAAGGTTGTATGTAAAAGTTACAACCCCGGGAAGTCTAAGGTTAGGTTTTTGGATGTCTAGGGTTTTCGAATTCATGAGTAATGTTAAAAGGGCATTTGGAGCCTCATTGTAATCATTATAATCAGATGGATGCATGTAGCAGCGACATCTCTTCTCAAAGTTATCTACCACCCTTCGAGCAAGTTTTTTTAGTTCTAAAGTTTTATAGTTTCAACCTATTTTATTTATTCAATAGAAGTTATTGTTCACTAGATATATGTTGTTTCTCTTTGTATCTCTATGTTATGGTATTCAATCTATTATTCATTTCATTCCACTCATCAATCCAAATCAGTGGTATCAAAGTGGTATGATCTTCATTTGTTTTTCTTTGTGCATGTCCCCGACAAGGTCTGGGTACAAGAAGTTGAGACTCGAACTAGTCAATCCTTTGCAAGATTGGTCGCGCTGAACCTGACCACAACTCATGGGAGATGAGAGGAAAGATGATGGAGTAGGACATCCTTTTATAATGTTGCTCAAGGAATCCATTATGTGACAAAGGAATGATATGATGGACAACTTTGCACAGATCGTTCGACGACTACCCATAGGAGATGCATCTTCATCAAGTAGCCACGCAACCCCCTTCAAGGTACAAGTAAATTTTGATATTCCATTATTTTAAGGACTGATAGATGTGGATGTTGTAGATAAGTGGTTTAATTTGATTGAAGGTTATTTTCAGTCCACAATTTTTTCGATAGGGAAAGGATTACATTTTCACTCCTCAAGGTTGTCCCCCATGTTAAGGACCAGTGGGATACGTACTCTGAGAAAAGGGACACAAAGGAATTTGCAATATTTGTGGTTTCCCCCACCTGGGATTCCTTCAGGGATGCCATTAAAGAAAAATACTACCATATTGGAAACTATGAGGGCCAGTACACAAGATGGACCACGCTGCATCAAGAAAGGGACTAGACAGTACCAGATTTAACCAACATTTTCCATACTCTATGCACCAAATTGGGTATCAAAGACTCTAAACGACATCTGGTGCTCAAATACCACAGTTGTCTACATAGATAAATCCAAACAGACATGTATTTTTTGGACATCACATCATTAGGTGTGTCTTATATTTATGTTGTGAAGATCGAACATAAATTTAAGTAGAAGAGGAGAGAGTTTGGATCTGAAAATTCCTCACAGTCGAAGCAGAGAAAATGCAACCCCAACCCACCAAATAAGGGACAGAGAAAAAATGGATGCTCTCAGGACAACTAGTCAAAGCCACAACCCAATAAGGGTAATGATAAGTCAAATAAAGATATGGGAAAGTGGTGTGAGTACCATAAAATCCCTTGGCACAACACCAAAGAATGTCTCTCCAAGTAGTCACTAGTGGTCGAGATGAAAGATTTTGAGTCAGAGGAAGATTCTGACTCCAAATTAAATCCGTAAAGTGGGAAGAAAATCATCAATGTTGAACTTAGTGCCACTTTCGCTACCACAAAATTCCATCCAAGAGAACCAAAAGAACCAGAGGAAGGGGAACACCTCTTTCACTCACAAATGTGGGTAAAGGGGACTCCATTGCATTTCATTGTCGATATCGACAGTCATAAGAAATTGATTTTAGTAGAGGTCGTCAAGTGTTTGGACCTATCGATAATACCACACTCGCAACCCTACACCATCGGCTAGCTTCATCAAGGACGAGATCTTCGTGTCATCCAACAGTGTCATCTTCCCTACAACATCAAGCCCTTCAAAGATGAGGTATTGTGTGATATTTCTCCCCTTGAATTTCGTGATGTTATTTTAGTCCAACCATATTTGTGGAAGTGACATGATGTATATGAGTCTAAACATTGCAGTGTTATTATTACTTTGGGTAGAAAATTGTACAGGATACCAGAGGTAGTGTCGCCTACCGTTATTTCTTTAATCTCTACTACGAAATGCAGTAAGGTCATTTCATAGACTAGGAAGTTTGTCTTCTTTGTGATTTGTTCTCGGATTAAGCAAAAGGTCATTGCCACATCTGTGACCTCTACATAGAGCCTCTCTTTGTAGCGTAAGAAAGTGGACGAGATATGGAAGAGTACAGAGACATCTTCTCCTCACCCACCGGGGTACCAACACACTGCCATGTCAAGCATCCAATTGATCTAATCCCTAGTGCATTGTTTCCTAATGGACTAGTCTATTGTTACTTGCTGATGGAAAATAATGAAATCAAGTGTTAGATCCAAGAGTTGCTTCAAAAGGGGAACATTTGACCCAGATCCTCCCCTTGTAGAAGCCTGATTGTGCTGGTGCAGAAGAAAGACGAGACCTAGAGGCTATGCATTGATTATAGAGCATTAAAAAAAATCACAGTTAGGAACCGGTATCCAATTCCCTGAATTGATGACCTTCTTGACCAAATAAAGGGGGGAAATTTCTTCAACAATATTGACATAAAGTCTGGCTACCACCGGGTTCCCATCAAACCTACTGATGTATGGAAGAAAACTTACAAATATAAATAAGGTCTCTTCAAATGGTTGGTCATGCCCTTTGGCTTAGCACATGCACGAATAAATTTCATGAGATTGATGGATGATGTATTGAGACCCTTTGTTGGAGCCGCCCTTGTTCTTTCACCTCGCGCAAGTTTTCAATGTTTGATACTTGAGATCTAGGGTTGTTTTTCTTCTCCTTCCAAAATCATAAAACTCTCAAATCTTGTCGCATGAATAGCAAATGCGTTTTCGCTTTCAAAAGGTCCGTTTTTTCGCAAGAGTGTTTGCTCTCTTGTTTTATTTCGGGATGTCGCCAATCAGACACTTTAAATATTTGAAATCACAACTCCCGAGTCGCGAAAATGCTAACTCGATTCTAATTTTCGTCCAAGGCAAAGAATAATATAAAACCTTTAACCGTTGTTTAGACATTGTCGGGGTTTCGCGCCTCGGCATTCGTCAATCCTAAATTTCTGTTGTTACAACCCCGAGAGCCGAGAACGCGATAACCTTTTGATAACCTTATTCAAGAACCGAGGGTAAAAAAACTGTCCACGGTTAAAATTGGTTCTCGGCACATCGCCGCTCGGCACTTTCCTTCATAGAGTTAAGGTGTCCAAAACCCCGATTCACGAAGTTGCGGCATAATCGTGGCGAGATTAGTCAGTCGCCTAATCTAAGATTTCCTTCTCTTAATTCAAGCCTTAATTATCGCCACATCGCGATATCGCAACTCGACATATAATTTTCCCCAAAGTCCGCCCTCGAATTCCCGAGTCGCGATGTTGCGAGTAAATTAATGATGAAATTAAGGATCTGCCAATCACGATTATCATTGATTACATTAAAATCGGCCCTCGCAGTATCGCGAGTTAAAGGGTCAAAATGCGAAAACAAAGTTCGCGATGCAACGAAAAGCGAGGAAGTTTTCGAGTCGTTAAGATTTGTAATACTTTAAAGTTAAATGAAGTACGTCTCGCGCATCAAGGTTGGCACACCTCACGAGGTATTTATTTATCTACTCTCCATTTCCCGAGTACCTGTCAAGCCGCCCAATATTCATGACATTAATGAGAAATCAGGGTAAATCCACGAAGAAAATAAGATCGAATTTTTCAATAAATTCGGTTTTACTCGCGTTTTGACAGAATTACGTCTAAAGGTACATGATTTTCAAATATATACAAGATTTCGTTTTATTTTTTAAACATTTCTTATTAACGCGTAGAGCTCACCTTTCCCCGAAGATACTCATTTCCGCATGTATACATAGGTCTACTGCAGAAGAGAAAAACGACAAGCTTCAACTATGGCACCAAGGAGAGCAGCGAAAGCAAACGTCGAGGTTGCGGCACAAGGTCCGGATAACGTCTCAGATACTTCACCTCGGACGAGTGGCTCAGTATCCACCTGGTCGTCTATTTCAAACATTCTGAAAGCTGGGCTGGTAAACTGTTCAGATTCTGATGGTGATAACCTTGATATTGTGAAGGACGACATGAACACTAAGTACAAGACAATTGTTCAGTCGGGAATGCATCTGGTTGCAACCAGACCTCGGTTGCTTCCATACTATGATATGATCCGATGGGCATTGGATCACGTCGAACTATCTTCTAGGACTATCTTAAATGACCGACAAGCCTTGATCGGGACTTTTAGGCCGGAGCATATCTAGTCTATGTATAAGCTCCCAGCAACTCCTGAATACACATATGGCAAAGAATTCCTGGAAGAATTCAAAAACAAAGAATGCGTAGAATTTGACAAAACCATGTCAGGCTTGATAAAAGATTGGGTATCGCGTTCCTCGACATTCAGAGTGAACGACAAGGGTGTGTATTCGATTTCTTCTTTGGAGCCAAATTTTATGTATGTGGCGATGATGACCTGTCGACTTTTCGAATGGGAGGATACCGCGCATTTTTACGTTCAGTGGGTACCTCTCATCTTTCGGGTGGCAGAAGGTTCCTCATTCAATTGGGCGAAAATGCTCTCTGATAGTTTTTTCAACAGGATCACAAAGTACCAGGAGAAAAAGGCAGCCGGGAAACCATCCGGATTCTACATGTCTGCGTATATCATGGATGCAATATGCTCCCTGACGCCTTTCCCTTTAGTGAACTGGGCTTGGAGTCCAACCCATGAGAAAACTGTTCATGAATACCACGATAAGTTGTGGGAAAATAACGCGAACAAGTTTATTTATGATATTTTTAACTGGGTAGTAGTGCCCCTACACGTCACCATTTTTGGTCTTTTTCCACCCCGCATCTCGGATAACATTGCCGAGAATCTGAGCCATATTGCAGACTGGTACGTAGAGGAAGAATTCTCTTATTTGAGAGTGTTCGGAGCTACTGTTCCTCCTTCGGCACTACCGCTGTTCATTCCGGACAAGCTAGCCTGTCGCGAAATTGCTCGGCAAACAGTAATCGGCGGAGTGAGCAAAGAACTCAAGGCGTCAGCCAAGAAGGTATGGCCGTCTTTCCCTATACGGCTAAATTCATATTCATTATTAGATTTCGGACACGCTAAGGCCGAGGCTGCAGCCTTAGAAGATTTGAGCCTATCCTACATTGAGTACAAAAAGCATGATCCACAGAGCATCGTAAGCACCCATTTGGGGAATTGCAGATTAAAGAAGTTTGAACATGAATTTTTTCCCTCGGATGATGTTTTCCGAGGAGCGAGGTCCTATTCGAAGGTACAATTCAGAATCGGATCCCTAGCACCCACAGACAGAGATTTTGTATTAAAATTTCAGGAGCATCGGAAAAGGTGCCTCCCCGTTGTGCTGGGAGGTTTGGGACTTCCCAAAGATAAACAAGAGGAAGCCGAAAGTTCTGAGGGACAAACCTCTAACCCCGAAATACGTCAGGAAGGAGAGCATGAGAAGAATCTTGGGGTAGAGAAAAATTCTGAAAAGGAGAAAAGCCCCGAGCAGGAGAAAAATCCAGACAAGGAGAAGAGTCCTGAGCAGGAGGAGAGTCCCGAAGCAGAAAAGGAGAATACTGACCCTCCCAAAGAGCATAGTCCGGAGGTGCAAATGAAAGACACAGGCCCACCAGAAACTCAGAATCTGGAAGCAGAGACAAAGATTTCTGAATCCCTAAAAGGGCGAGATTCACTCAGCACACCAGGGAAGGGTGCAAAGTAGATCAGGCAACCCATCACCTCTGTCACACCTTTGCAGTCGCCACAAGGAGGTGTTAGCGAGGGATGGATATTTGGTGAAGAGCTAAGACCCATAAGGGTAGAGGAGATCCCTCCTAACGAATTCTTCTTTGATAAAAAAAGGAAAGTTGTGGTGAAGCAAGAATTTTATCAAGAGGGAGAGTCCACCGTTAAGAAATTCAAAGTGATGACCGATGGGAGAAATAAAAAGAGAGATGAATTTTCCATGGAAATTGCAGGAACGCTAGGAGCATACGCAACGAAAAATCAATTCTCGGTCGAAATGTTAAAAAGGCAACTCAAAGAAAAAAATCACTTAATCAAGACTCTTGAAGCCAGGGTGGCCTCGGCAGCAGAAAGCGCTAAGAGTCAAGCAAGCGGATAAATCAAGTTGGCCCGATTAGCTGATAGGAAAGAAATTGAAGTTCTCAATATCAAGTTGGAACAAGCAAATTATACGGTCCGAAATGGTTGAGTACAATCGGACCAGTAGAGGGATATGATTACACAGCTACAGGCTCAGTTGGAGGACACAGAAAGCAAGGTGGTTGACATCGAGATCATTAAATCCTGAGCAACCGATATTCGGAGCATGATCTCCTCTGCTAAACAGAGCCTTCTAAACAAAATTGGAGAGATTCGAGATGACTGCTTGTTTATTCATCGAATCTCCGAGAATATGACTAACAAAGAAAGAAACGCAGAAGCTGCTCGGACGCTTTCCAGGAGGCAGTAATAGCGACCAACAACAGGTTTTCAGGGCCTCCTAGGCTCACCATTGCCGAACAAACCAGAGGTAATATCTTGCTAAAGAATTGGGAACAGGATATTACTTTGAGCAAGGAGCAGACTCAAAAAGTGACAAATTCGTTGGGAGAGGCCATCAATAACATAAATGGTGAGCAGTTAGGGATAGAGATTGGAGGCGACACAGAGGCACTGAGGCAGATAAATATAGACCGGATTTCTCTCAACATAAAAGAGGAGAATGAGAGGAGTTCAACGGAAATCTCCAAGATGGGCAAGGTGGACCCAGCTCAAATCGACAAACATTTGATTCAACCCAGTGCGCAACTTGGCGCCCTTGAACTTGTTAATATACAAGTAAATGATAAGCTTCCACAGTTGGCAAGAGAGTGCTATTTAGCCGAAGCTCGTTGTCAGGCCGAGCCTTCACTGCTTGTCACCCAGTTTGTGGACAAGTGTATAATGTACACTGAATCCATGCGAGGACAAGCACCTAGCACTTCTTAAAGATAGAATCGATGAAATAGAGTTATCTCATTCCCCCCAGCTATCAATGCAAAGCCTTCACAGCTTGTATTTCATTTTTTGGGACAAATGTATCATGTGTATTGAATCTAAGCAAAAACAAGCACCTGGCACCTTTTTGAAAATGGATTCGGACAGATGGAGCAATTTGGCTCTTCCGAACCAAGAGGCCAATCTTGTATAAATAGATCACAAAAAGAAGAGAACGGGGCTGGACTTTTTGAGGACTAACTGTAAGAGAGTTTTTGCATCAAAGGAGTCAATACAAGCAATTTGAAGATTCTCGATTCTGTCACGACTGTGTTGCAAGTTTGTTTTGTCATGTTCTTTGTTTCTTTTCATTTTGCTCTACATAATTGATGTGTATCACTGTAATTTAGTACAACCACTACTATGGTTAAAGGTTTGCATCTTTTTCTGTAATTGTCTCCTGTCTTTCCTCTGCACTAGCTATTAGCGGGTGTAAGACCAATTTACACTTACAGAATTTTATGTTTATTTACACTAGGTAAATTATGTTTATGTCAATTGCTTCTTCTGTACGTACGTGAGTTTTCCACCGACAGGAACTTCGCGTCATCTACAGCTTAATTTTTTCTCCCATCTCACGTTATTTTATCAGAAACAACACAGTTACAGGAAAGGGCCTTCAATTTTCATTTTTATTTCATTTTTCTTCATGTAAAAGTTTCTCCTTATTTCGTCCGAATTAAAACAGCAAATAAATTCTGTCTTTTAAAAACCATTTCCATACTGGAACTATTCCTAAATGACTGTCCCTGCATCAACTCAACCTAATATTCAACCCGGATTATCTAGTCAAATACATATCGCTTTAAACCTCTTAGACACAATCCTTAAAACTGCGAACACCCTGGACGAATTGGAACGATCATGGGCAGCCATTGAGCGTGACATAACTGCTCAAGAGCAGTTGGAGGCTAGACAACGAGAACGTAGAAATATGCTCTAGTTTCTCATACCAAAGGTTAGTATAATCTTGTGTTAACCTTTTGTATACTTTCGGATGCCTTGACACTGTATTTTAAGCCTTAGTACAGACTCAGGAACAACATCTTTCTGGCGCCGTTGCCGGGGAACGAAGTTACGAAATCTTTTCCCTGGGGGAACGACAAACTATTTCGTTGATAATGTTTCTCTTTGATAGTGAACATAGAGTGCACACAGTTTTAAGGCTTTTTAAATCTTTCACTTGGCGACTCCACTGAAACACAAACTGGCGTCTGGTAGAAGGCACACCAGACAGAACCCGGATGGCAGGCCTATTACACCTGTTAATGATCCTAAAAAAGTTTTAAAAGCGAAGGGCACCTCTGAGGCAACCGCTTCAATTGATAAACCCAAAAAACCACTTGTAAAGACTAAATGCCCTTCAGAACCTCTTGCTTCCTACAGCCCTCTGTCTGATACCAAATATCTGGAAACAGACTACTCAGAATTTAGGAGTGAGCCTCATCAAACTTTCCCATCTATAAACAAGGGAAAGGGTCCTTTGGAAAGATCGTTATCATTTGACATACCATCCTTTCTTCATCAGAACTTCCCTTTTTCACCCGATTCAAAAGAGTGTGCTATCCCCCCATTTTTTAATCCTAAGACGATGGCGGGGGTCGGAGGAGGAGGTGGAGGAAATCCAAATATCCCTCCTCCCGGAGTATTT
This sequence comes from Picea engelmannii, assembly GCA_009831015.1. Classification (NCBI taxonomy): domain Eukaryota; kingdom Viridiplantae; phylum Streptophyta; class Pinopsida; order Pinales; family Pinaceae; genus Picea; species Picea engelmannii. The sequence continues at coordinate 239,844 of ML789654.1, forward strand.
GCAAAAGTAGCAGTGAGATACGCTCCCCTAGTTTTACCCGCTCACCTCCATGATTTACCTGACAACTATATCAAAAATCTTCCTAAGTTCAC
>ML789654.1:250705-287274 GCA_009831015.1 Picea engelmannii
AATGATTTCCCTCGTCTTAGCGTTTAAACGCATAAATTTTTCCGAAGTGGTGAAAAGAAATTCAGTAAAAAAGGGTCAGACAACTTCACCGGGGTACTGAACAGGCTCGCTGGCAGTGAAGCAATGTCTGGGAGATCTGTAAGTCTGTTATACGTAAACATCAATCTACTCCGATAATCAACACTTTCTGAAAACCTGATCATTTCCCCAAATTCAGACGGGACTTCCCCATCTTAAATTATATAATATCATTCTTTTGATGCAAGCTGAAAACCATAAGACCTGTTGAATATACTAGGATCATTATGACTGTCTTAAAGCGTTCCCCAAACTTAGTAGCGAGAAAGAGAAAATTGCGAAGGTGACTTCAGCTGTGTTTGGAAAGAGCATCTAAGCTCGAAAAAGCTTCTGGGTTACCAAGCGAAAGTTTTTCCCCCTTTTTTCTATCTTTTTCCTTGGATTTTTTCCTTGATTTTAGCCTATGACTCCATTTACCCAATTTTGGCACCTGGTCTACTGTTCTTCCCGCCTCACAGGGAAGCGGGATCCCTAGATGGAGCCTATGTTGGAGCTGCCCTTGTTCTTTCACCTCGCACAAGTTTTCAATGTTTGATACTTGAGATCTAGGGTTGTTTTTCTTCTCCTTCCAAAATCATAAAACTCTCAAATCTTGTCGCATGAATAGCAAATGCGTTTTCACTTTCAAAAGGTCCGTTTTTTCGCAAGAGTGTTTGCTCTCTTATTTTATTTCAGGATGTCGCCAATCAGACACTTTAAATATTTGAATTCACAACTCCCGAGTCACGAAAATGCGAACTCGATTCTAATTTTCGTCCAAGGAAAAGAATAATATAAAACCTTTAACCGTTGTTTAGACATCGTCGGGGTTTCGTGCCTCGACATTCGTCAATCCTAAATTTCTGTTGTTACAACCCCGAGAGTCGAGAACGTGATAACCTTTTGATAACCTTATTCAAGAAACGAGGGTAAAAAAACTGTCCACGGTTAAACTTGGTTCTCGGCACATCGCCGCTCGGCACTTTCGTTCATAGAGTTAAGGTGTCCAAAACCCCGATTCGTGAAGTTGCGGCATAATCGTGGCGAGATTAGTCAGTCACCTAATCTAAGATTTCCTTCTCTTAATTCAAGCCTTAATTATCGCCACATCGCGATATCGCGACTCGGCATATAATTTTCCCCAAAGTCTGCCCTCGAATTCCCGAGTCGCGATGTTGCGAGTAAATTAATGATGAAATTAAGGATCCGCCAATCACGATTATCATTGATTACATTAAAATCGGCCCTCGCAGTATCGCGAGTTAAAGGGTCAAAATGCGAAAACAAAGTTCGCGATGCAACGAAAAGCGAGGAAGTTTTCGAGTCGTTAAGATTTGTAATACTTTAAAGTTAAACGAAGTACATCTCGCGCTTCAAGTTTGGCACACCTCACGAGGTATTTATTTATCTACTCTCCATTTCCCGAGTACCTGTCAAGCCGCCCAATATTCATGACATTAATGAGAAATCAGGGTAAATCCACGAAGAAAATAAGATCGGATTTTTCAATAAATTCGGTTTTACTCGCGATTTGACAGACTTACGTCTAAAGGTACATGATTTTCAAATATATACAAGATTTCGTTTTATTTTTTAAACATTTCTTATTAACGTGTAGAGCTCGCCTTTCCCCGAAGATACTCATTTCCGCATGTATACACAGGTCTACTGCAGAAGAGCAAAACAACAAGCTTCAGCTATGGCACCAAGGAGAGCAGCGAAAGCAAACGTTGAGGTTGCGGCACAGGGTCCGGATAACGTCTCAGATACTTCACCTCGGATGAGTGGCTCAGTATTCACCTGGTCGTCTATTTCAAACATTCTGAAAGCCGGGCTGGTAAACTGTTCAGATTCTGATGGTGATAACCTTGATATTGTGAAGGACGACATGAACACTAAGTACAAGACAATTGTTCAGTCGGGAATGCACCTGGTTGCAGCCAGACCTCGGTTGCTTCCATACTATGATATGATCCGACGGGCATTGGATCACGTCGACCTATCTTCCAGGACTATCTTAAATGACCGACAGGCCTTGATCGGGACTTTTAGGCCGGAGCATATCCAGTCTATGTATAATCTCCCAGCAACTCCTGAATACACATATGGCAAAGAATTCCTGGAAGAATTCAAAAACAAAGAATGCGTAGAATTTGACAAAACCATGCCAGGCTTGATAAAATATTGGGTATCGCGTTCCTTGACATTCAGAGTGAACGACAAGGGTGTGTATTCGATTTCTTCTTTGGAGCCAAATTTTATGTATGTGGCGATGATGACCTGTCGAGTTTTCGGATGGGAGGATACCACGCATTTTTACGTTCAGTGGGTACCTCTCATCTTTCGGGTGGCAGAAGGTTCCTCATTCAATTGGGTGAAAATTCTCTCTGATAGTTTGTTCAACAGGATCACAGAGTACCAGGAGAAAAAGGCAGCCGGGAAACCATCCGGATTCTACATGTCTGCGTATATCATGGATGCAATATGCTCCCTGGCGCCTTTCCCTTTAATGAACTGGGCTTGGAGTCCAACCCATGAGAAAAATGTTCATGAATACCACAATAAGCTGTGGGAAAATAACGCGAACAAGTTTATTTATGAGATTTTTAACTGGGTAGTAGTGCCCCTACACGTCACCATTTTTGGTCTTTTGCCACCCCGCATCTCGGATAGCATTGCCGAGAATCTGAGCTATATTGCAGACTGGTACATAGAGGAAGAATTCTATTATTTGAGAGTGTTCAGAGCTACTATTCCTCCTTCGGCACTACCGCTGTTCATTCCGGACAAGCTAGCCTGTTGCAAAATAGCTCGGCAAACAGTAATCGGCGGAGTGAGCAAAGAACTCAAGGCGTCAACCAAGAAGGTATGGCCATCTTTCCCTATATGGATAAATTCATATTCATTATTAGATTTCGAACACACTAAGGCCAAGGCTGCAGCCTTAGAAGATTTGAGCCTATCCTACATTGAGTACAAAAAGCATGATCTGCAGAGGATCGTAAGCACCCATTTGGGGAATTGCAGATTAAAGAAGTTTGAACATGAATTTTCACCCTCGGATGATGTTTTCCGAGGAGCGAGGTCCTATTCGGAGGTACAATTCCGAATTGGATCCCTAGCACCCGCAGACATAGCTTCTGTATGAAAATTTCAGGAGCATCGGAAAAGGTGCCTCCCCGTTGTGCTGGGAGGTTTGGGACTTCCCAAACATAAACAAAAGGAGGCTGAAAGTTCTGAGGGACAAACCTCTAACCCCGAAAAATGTCAGGAAGGAGAGCATGAGAAGAATCCCAGGGAAGAGAAAAATTCTGAAAAGGAGAAAAGCCCCGAGCAGGATAAAAATCCAGACAAGGAGAAGAGTCCTGAGCAGGAGGAGAGTCCCGAAGCAGAAAAGGAGAATATTGACCCTCCCAAAGAGCATAGTCCAGAGGTGCAAATGAAAGACACAGGCCCACCAGAAACTCAGAATCTGGAAGTAGAGACAAAGATTTATGAATCCCCAAAAGGGCGAGATTCACTCAGCACACCAGGGAAGGGTGCAAAGCAGATCGGGCAACCCATCACCTCTGTCACACCTTTGCAATCGGCACAGGGAGGTGTTAGCGAGGGATAGATATTTGGTGAAGAGATAAGACCCATAAGGGCAGAGGAGCTCCCTCCTAATGAATTCTTCTTTGATAAAAAAAGGAAAGTTGTGGTGAAGCAAGAATTTTATCAAGAGGGAGAGTCCACCATTAAGAAATTCAAAGTGATGACCGATGGGAGAAATAAAAAGAGAGATGAATTTGCCACGGAAATTGCAGGAATGCTAGGAGCATACGCAACGGCAAATCAATTCTCGGTCGAAATGTTAAAAAAGTAGCTCAAAGCAAAAAATCGCTTAATCAAGACTCTTGAAGCCAGGGTGGCCTCGGCAGCAGAAAGCGCTAAGAGTCAAGCAAGCGAAGAAATCGAGTTGGCCCGATTAGCCGATAGGAAAGAAATTGAAGTTCTCAAGATCAAGATGGAACAAGCAAATTCTACGGTCCGAAATGGTCGAGTACAATCGGACCAACAGAGGGATATGATTACACAGCTACAGGCTCAGTTGGAGGACGCAGAAAGCAAGGCGGTTGACATCGAGATCATTAAATCCCGAGCAACCGATATTCGGAGCAGGATCTCCTCTATTAAACAGAGCTTGCTAAACAAAATTGGAGAGATTCGAGATGACTTCTTGTTTATTCATCGAATCTCCGAGAATCTGACTAACAAAGAAAGAAATACAGAAGTTGCTCAGGTCACTTTCCAAGAGGCAATAATAGCGACCAACAACAGGTTTTCAGGGCCTCCTGGGCTCACCATTGCCGAACAAACCAGAGGTAATATCTTGCTAAAGAATTGGGAACAGGATATTACTTTGAGCAAGGAGCAGACTCAAAAAGTGACAAATTCGTTGGGAGAGGCCATCAATAACATAAATGGTGAGCAGTTAGGGATAGAGATTGGAGGCGACATAGAGGCACTGAGGCAGATAAATATAGACCGGATTTCTCTCAACATAAAAGAGGAGAATGAGAGGAGTTCAATGGAAATATCCAAGATGGGCAAGGTGGACCCAGCTCAAATCGACAAACATTTGATTCAACCCAGTGTGAAACTTGGCGCCCTTGAACTTGTTAATATACAAGTAAATGATAAGCTTCCACAGTTGGCAAGAGAGTGCTATTTAGCCGAAGCTCGTTGTTAGGCCGAGCCTTCACTGCTTGTCACCCAGTTTGTGGACAAGTGTATAATGTACACTGAATCCATGCGAGGACAGGCACCTAGCACTTCTTAAAGATAGAATCGATGAAATAGAGTTATCTCGTTCCCCCCAACTGTCAATGCAAAGCCTTCACAGCTTGTATTTTATTTTTTGGGACAAATGTATCATGTGTATTGAATCTAAGCAAAAACAAGCACCTGGCACCTTTTTGAAAATGGATTCGGAGAGATGGAGCAATTTGTCTCTTCCGAACCAAGAGGCCAATCTTGTATAAATAGATCAAAAAAAGAAGAGAACGAGGCTGGACTTTTTGAGGACTAACTGTAAGAGAGTTTTTGCATCAAAGGAGTCAATACAAGCAATTTGAAGATTCCCGATTCTGTCACGACTGTGTTGCAAGTTTGTTTTGTCATGTTCTTTGTTTCTTTTCATTTTTCTCTACATAATTGACGTGTATCACTGTAATTTAGTACGACCACTACTATGCTGAAAGGTTTGCATCTTTTTCTGTAATTGTCTCTTGTCTTTCCTCTGCACCAGCTATTAGTGGGTGTAAGACCAATTTACACTTACAGAATTTTATGTTTATTTACACTAGGTCAATTATGTTTATGTCAATTGCTTCTTCTGTGCATACATGAGTTTTCCACCGACAGGAACTTCGCGTCATCTACAACTTAATGTTTTCTCCCATCTCACGTTATTTTATCAGAAACAACACAGTTATAGGAAAGGGCCTTCAATTTGCATTTTTATTTCATTTTTCTTCATGTAAAAGTTTCTCTTTATTTCGTCCGAATTAAAACAGCAAATAAATTCTCTCTTTTAAAAACCATTTCCATACTAGAACTATTCCTAAATGACTGTCCCTGCATCAACTCAACCTAATATTCAACCCGGATTATCTAGTCAAATACATATCACTTTAAACCTCTTAGACACAATCCTTAAAACTGCGAACACCCGGGACGAATTGGAACGATCATGGGCAGCCATTGAGCGTGACATAACTTCTCAAGAGCAGTTGGAGGCTAGATGACGAGAACGTGGAAATCTGCTCTAGTTTCTCATACCAAAGGTTAGTATAATCCTGTGTTAACCTTTTGTATACTTTCGGATGCCTTGACACTATATTTTAAGCCTTAGTACAGACTCAGGAACAACACCCTTCACCAACTCTTTTGTGGTGGTATATTTGGATGACATCCTCATATTAAACAAAACTTGGGAGGAGAACATGCAACATATTCAACAGGTTTTGGACATTTTGCGGTAGCACAAGCTATATGCCAACTTGGAAAAATTATCCTTTGGCATGAACAATATCCAATACTTGGGCTACATTGTTGATGACCATGGGCTATATGTGGATCCGAATAAGGTCCAATTCATTTGTGACTAGCTATCCCTAACCACACTAACAGAGCTTCGAAGCTTCTTGGGACTTTCCAACTTCTACCAAAGGTTCGTATTAGGATTCTCCCATATTGCAAGGGCCCTCATACAAGTAACCAAGGGTGGTGGCAAGGAAAAGTTCACATGGGGGCATGCACAACAATAATAATTTGATGATCTAAAGCATCATTTATGCTCCACTCCAATACTCTCTTTACTTGATTTGCAACAATCATTCGATATTGATATTGATGCCTCTGACTATGTTGTAGGCACAATTATCACTCAACATGGTCACCCAATAGAATACCATAGTGAGAGGCTCTCAGATACTGTCCAGAAATACCCTACCTATGACAAATAAATGTATTCCATTGTGCAAGACTGTCGTCAATGGAAACATTACATTCTAAGAAAAGAGACAATCATCCACATTGATCACAAGCCTTTGCAGTTCATACATACACAAGGGAAGTTGTAGAATGACCGCCATCAAAAGTGGTCCACATACATACAATAGTTCCATCTCAACATCAAGTATAAAACAAGGAGCACAAATCATGTCGTTGACTACCTTAGTCTCCCTCCTGTTTCTACACTCACCACAGTGCTCCATTCTTGTGGGAATGAGGCATCTGAGTGGCCCCAACTTTATCAACGTGACCCTAAATTTTCCACCACCTATCAACTCTTGGGTATAGGAGAGAATATCACTGATTTTCACAAACGAGATGGATTGTTATGCCATATGGGACACCTCTGTGTTCCCACAAGAAAGCATGCAAACATTATTTGGTAGTCTCACTACATTTTGATGGCATGACATTTTGGAGTGGAGAAAATTGTGGCCATTCTACAAAAACATTTTTATTGGCCAAAAATTCGACAAGACATCAGCAAGTTTATTAGATATTGGACTACCTATGCCATTGCCAAGCCAAACATCAAGAAGAAATACTTATACACCCCTCTTCCTACTCCTGAGAGGCCATGGGAATCCATCTCGATGAATTACATGTCTAGCCTTCCATCCACCAAGAACAACAATGATTGTGTATTTGTGGTGGTTGATTGGTTTCGAAGATGGCCATTATCACAACTTGCAAGAAGGGCTTCACAGCAACATATACTGCCAAGCTCTTCTTCGAATGAGTGTGGGTCCATTTTGGGATACCATAGACCATCATCTCATATTGGGACAACGGGTTCCTCAACACATTTTGGTAGAATCTATGGTCATTGTTGGACACCAAGCTCACTAAATCCACTAATTTCCAACCCCAAACCGATAGCCAAACAGAGGTTATCAATCAGATTATTGTACACATCCTATGCATGTACAAATCTAAGCATCCAAATACATGGGATGAGAGTCTTCCCTATGTTCAACACAACTACAATAGGGATATCCATAGCTCCACCGGCCATAGTCCATTTCAGGTGGGGTTAGGATTCCAACCCTTGGGTCCCATTGATGTTGCACTACCTCTTGCAACCGCACAGGAAGAATCTTCCCATGTTCAGTTTGAGGCCGACAAAGCCACTAGGTTCATTGAGAAGATTCAACACATTCGCCAATAGGTCCATGAGATTTTGTAGAAAGCCAATGCTAAGTACAAGAAATTCCATGATCAAAACCTGGTACACCACCAGTTTCAGGTGGGAGACAAGGTATAATTACATTTGTAGAAAGAGTGCCTTACAGGGTCCCATCAGAAGCTTTGCCCACTTCTCTATGGGCCTTACACTATCACCAAGGCTATGGGTAGAAATGATTTTGAGCTCAACACTGCACCCTTCCTTGGCTTGCACCCAATTTTCAATGTGGACCTCCTTCGACCATATTTTCCACCATTATTGGACAACTCAGAGATCGCAAAACAATTGGCACCAACATATATCAACCCTGACTGCATGGAACATGCATCCACTGATCAGAGAGTGGACACACAGGTCAATGGCACTTGTTACTAGAGGATCCATCTTTATTGGGTTGTCAAGGCAGGGCAACTCCTACACCAAGGAAAGTGGCTCACGCGGGGCCAAATTCAACAAACGTTTCCTCACCTGATGGGGACACTCAATACAATGGAGACCATTTCTTCCTAAGGGTGGGGGGGGGGACTGATCTAGGTGGATATTGGTGGCCACCCACCTATTCCAACTATCTCCTCTTGACAATTTTTAGTTCAACACATTCTTCTATACTTCTTTGTAATTGTGGGTTCTATACTTCCAAGGCTATCTGAATCCCTACACATCTTCCAAGTGGATACTAATGGCAGCCCACCTAATCCAACTGGCTTATTTTAAAAAATTTCATGTCAACACATATTTTTGTACTTTCAGGGCCATTTTGAGGCCCTAAACATTGTTGTTGACGCTCAGAAATGTCCTATTTTCATCCACCTTTCCCATCATCATTCTCCACATTTCATCGCCCCATTAACCTTTCACGATATCATTTCCATAAATATACTTGGGTTTCACCCTATTGTTCTCCACTTTATTCATTTTAGTATTTAAAAGGAATTTGTGATTAAATGTTAGAAAATAAACATATTTTCATATATATCTCAAATATGTGTGAGCTTTGTAATGTGTAGGAATATGAGAAGGATTAATTCAAAAGGACTTCTCAAATAATTCCTCCACCATTTCAATATCTAAGGAGATAATTCAATCCCTTTCCAAGGAGAAGATCATGGAGATTTGGTTGGAATATCTTATCCAAGATATATGAGATATATGTGTGAGGATTTGAAGGGATTATATTTTGTAATAATGGGAAATAGGCTGAGCGAAAAGTGGATCTGTAATAATGAGATGGTTATCTTATCTTCAAGGCTCTCATGTATAAAAGAGAGTGCTCTCTCTTCATGAGAATTCAATTAGAATTAGAGGATTCAAGTAGAAGAGGAATTAGGATTCAAGAGTTAGATTATGTAATTAGAATCAAAGTATTCATTAGGATTCGAAAGAGAAAGGGATTCTTAGCTTTGATTCATGGTTTTGGTTTTCATGCTTTCATTATTTTGTTATGAATATTGATTTGATTATTGAATGTAAGATTGCTTCATTGGTGAGAGATCTCATGTGTTGTTGTGCCATTTAACTCTTCACATGTTGTACTTGCTTTTCCTTCATGTAGTTCTCCCTTTCTAGATTACTTCCTCCACGCAATTTCCCATTCTTAGAGTAATTTCATTTACGCAACTAGATTAATTCTATTTCAATCGTGTGTTAGATTAATGATTCTAATTTAGTCGTGTGTTAGATTAATGATTCTATTTCAGTCATGTGTTAGATTAATGATTCAATTTTAGTTGTAGCTTAAACATTAGATTAGATTAGTCTCTCTTCAATCTTGCATATACTTTGTGTGTGCTTCATTAGTTTACGAACCTCAAGTTGACAAATTAGATAGTTGGGAAAGTACTACAACTCAATTAATACAACATTAGTTCGACCCAATATAATGACTGTCGTTCCCTTGTCACGATTTTTGTTCCTTTTGCAAGTAGTGTTGTTCATTTGAACACAACAATTGTTGTTCCTTTTGTTACGATTGTTGTCCCTTTGTAGGGGTTGCATCTCTGGAGGATGGGTATTGAAATCAGAAGGTAAGAACCTACATAGGAAACTAGTAAAACGCTTGTGCCAGCACCTACCTTTGGATGATGCATAGAGGTTATATTTTAAGACATCTTTAGAGCCCAACATTTTGGCATCGTTTCATGTCACAATAAACTTGCATGGTCTAGTGGTAATGCATTGGAGTTGTTGCTATAAATTTGTGACTTCAAATCTTGCACCCACCATTTCCAAGATTAACCCATTTTTGGGCAAATCCATAACCCAGGTCAATGCACATCTTCCACCTTAGCATGATCTGCTACAATTTAAAAATAATAATAAATAATAAATATAACAATAAATAAATAAAACTTTCAAACAAAATCTTTCTAGTTTACTTAATTTTTTTATTTTTATTTTTCTAGTTTATTTAGGAATAATCACATTTATAAAATAATAATAATAATAATAAACTCAAATCAAACATTCTAAAAATGAATTTTCACATTTCCTGAAAACATCATTAGAATCATGTTTTTGTCTTGTTATGTTAAAATTATTGTGAAGTCACTTCACTAGGTATTCACGAAGAGGATTGTCAAAAATGCGCTATCACCAACCGGTAAAAACACATTTCATTTTTTCATTTGGTTGATAGCATTAATATTAATTTTTGCACTTTATGTTTTCTATATTCTCACACTATTTGTTGCATATTAGTGCTAACATTTTTCAGGTTCAAATACAATCGAATTTATTGCAGAGGTTATTTTCAAAAATCACAATTTTTTTGAAAAGAAAGACATGCTTTCTTGACTGCTTGAAGGATTTGTTACTCATCATAAACATCATGATGTTTGTTGTTACAAATAAACCTTTTCATAAACCCATTTGCGTCATGAATTTCTTCCTCCATTTCTCCTTCAAAGCATACTGTTCATCCCTGTGTTGAAGCCCATCTTCCATTGAATTATCCTTCATGACTTCACACATACCTATCTTTCTGAGTTGCATACATCTCTTTAGCTTTTTGAGTTCATTTTTCCTTGTCAATAAAACTATCCAGCTCCCTTTCCATGACTACATTGCCTTGCCATACACACTGTTACTACTGAGATATTTTCATTTATAGTCCTATCACTCTTTTTATTCGAACTCGCGTTGACTGATGTGGGATTCCTTAAGGCCCACCTTTCAACAAGTCTTTCTCTGTCGACCTCAACACCTTATCTGGGATATATACTAGAGTCCATTTTTTAGTACCTGGAGGCTTGCATGCCTTAATGGAAAGTTCTCTTGTTGACAATCCTGAGAATACATCAATGTCCCTTGATTGTCAGATCTTTCAAGTGGCTCAACATCAACCCATTCATTCACACTTCGCAAGATGTACTCGGGTACCTTGGCACTCATTGACATCAATGGTGAGTTGCCTCGCATTGGTTAACGACATTCACCATTGGTCTGTAATCCAATGACTTATTTTCATGCTCGACATTGACACATTCATTCGCATGATTAGAATTGTACCATCAGGTTTAGCAGCGGGTGAAGACTATACACTTTTCCTGACTTTATCAATAGTTACAACAACATGACTTCATCTATACGAGAGTACCACGCTTCCACTTTCATACTTTCTCTTTTCCATGATTCATCCAGCAGTAGTTCAGATTCCTCCACTTCACATTCTCTGATCCAGAAGACAACAGTCGCAGCTACAGTAGTAGTCACTTTTCACATGATCCTGCAATAGTTACATCTTTCATACTCCAGTAGCCGCATCAACCATATTCCTATTGCATAGTTCATCAACATTTTGGGTAAGTGGAGGTATGTTATTTTCTAAACTTTAATCATGTAATTCCTCAACTGCAAGCAATGAATAATTTGGAAAATTCCCTCACCCAGTTCCCTTTCCTTTTCACTTCTATGACTTATGCCACATTGCATGAGGACATGCAACAAGTTAAGTTGGGGGTAGGGGACTTTATTCACTATCATCACTCCACTTTTCCACTACCATCATTCCATTTTTCGTCTCATTTACCAATTATGAACATTTATTTTCCAACAATACTCTGTTACACTTTGCTTCATAAGTACTAATATACATATTGGCATGATTCACAAATATATTAAAAAAGGGGCTTTCTTATACTCAGTGATGTTTCCTTATGCACAGCGATAACATATATTTTCCAGTAAGAATATGGGCAAATTATTATCATAACAACAAGAGAAAAAATAGCGAAACGAATGTTGATAACACAAGAACCAACATTCTTTATATTCATGGTTGTCACACAAGAACCAACCATAAGAAAATGTCAGTTGTTACTCATGTAAATCCCATCCTGGAAAACATTCATTATCATCACTCAAAGCCAACATTCAGATGCCAAAATTTCTTGAGAAGATCCATGCATGGTTACATGAGGACATGCAACAAGTTAAGTTGGGGGGTATGTTGGGGTTCAGAAATGTCCTATTTTCATCCACCTTTCCCTTCATCATTCTCCACATTTCATGGCCCCATTAACCTTTCATGATATCATTTCCATAAATATACTTGGGTTTCACCTTATTTTTCTCCACTTTATTCATTTTAGTATTTAAAAGGAATTTGTGATTAAATGTTAGAAAATCAACATGTTTCCATATATATCTCAAATATGTGTGAGCTTTGTAATGTGTAGGAATATGAGAAGGATTAATTCAAAAGGACTTCTCAAATACTTCCTCCACCATTTCAAGATCTGAGGAGATAATTCAATCCCATTCCAAGGAGAAGATCATGGAGATTTGGTTGGAATATCTTATCCAATATATATGAGAGATATGTGTGAGGATTTGAAGGGATTATATTTTGTAATAATGGGAAATATGTTGAGAGAAAAGTGGATCTGTAATAATGAGATGGTTATCTTATCTTCAAGGCTCTCATGTGTAAAAGAGAGTTCTCTCTCTTCATGAGAATTCAATTAGAATTAGAGGATTCAAGTAGAAGAGGAATTAGGATTCAAGAGTTAGATTATGTAATTAGAATCAGAGTAGTCATTAGGATTCGAAAGAGAAAGGGATTCTTAGCTTTGTTTCATGGTTTTGTCTTTCATGCTTTCATTATTATGTTATGAAGATTGATTTCATTATTGAATGTAAGATTGCTTCATTGGTGAGAGCTCTCATGTGTTGTTGTGCCATTTAACTCTTCACATGTTGTACTTGCTTTTCCTTCATGTAGTTCTCCATTTCTAGATTACTTCCTTCATGCAATTTCCCATTCTTAGAGTAATTTCATTTACGCAACTAGATTAATTCTATTTCAATCATGTGTTAGATTAATGATTATAATTTTGTCGTGTGTTAGATTAATGATTCTATTTCAGTCATGTGTTAGATTAATGATTCAATTTCAGTTGTAGCTTAAACATTAGATTATATTAGTCTTGCTTCAATCTTGCATATACTTTTCATGTGCTTCGTCAGTTTAAGAACCCCAGGTTGAAAAATTAGATAATTGGGCAAGTACTACAACTCAATTAATACAACATTAGTTCGGCCCAATATAAAGACTGTTGTTCCCTTGTCACGATTGTTGTTCCTTTTTCAAGTAGTGTTGTTAATTTGAATGGAACAATTGTTGTTCCTTTTGCTACGATTGTTTTCCCTTTGCAGGGGTTGCATCTCTGGAGGACGGGTATTGAAAACAGAAGGTAAGAACCTATGTAGGCAACAAGTAAAACGCTTGTGCCAGCACCTGCCTTTCGATGATGCATAGAGGTTATATTTTAAGACATCTTTAGAGCCCAACACTTTCCATAGTCAAACTGTAGACATATTAAGTTTTTGACAACATAATGTGTATTTCTCAATAATACCTTTCCAATGGGCTATCACACGCCTAAAATGGAGGTCATATGAAAAACTTACGACCCCTCAAAGTTGAGGTACCAACTTACCCATTGGGGCTCACATAAATTTTGACGTTTCATCTCCTAGGGTTAGATTTTTGGATGTATAGGGTTTTTTCATTCATGAGTAATGTTAAAAGGGACTTTGGAGCCTCATTGTAATCATTCTTCTTAGACGGATGCATGTAGCAGCCACATCTCTTCTCGGAGATAGCTACCACCATTTGAGCAAGTTGTTTTAGTTCTGCAGTTTTACAATTTCAACCTATTTTATTTATTCAATAGAATTTATTGTTCACTGGATATCTGTTGTTTCTCTATGTATCTCTATGTTGTGGTATTCAATCTGTAATTCATTTCATTCCGCTCATAAATATGGATCAAAATTTGGGTTGAGAATTATTTTCTTTTATGAACACAACCTAAGATACTACAACCAAACAAACATGCAAAGCAACATGCAAATACAGTTAATAAACTTCTTTTACTTTTTTCAAAATGAATACAAGGGAAAGGGACAAGAAACAATTTTACACTTAACTTCAATTTTTAAAATTTTTACATGCTTATGAAATGAAAATAACAAACAAATGTTTTTTTTTTCTTTTCAAAGAATACCAAGAGAGAAGGAGAAAAACCAAGATACTAACTTAGGTCCTAAACTACTACCAAAAAGAAGAGATTCACCACAATCCAAAGGAAAACCTAAATCTTAAAAGCACACCTTCAACCTTGATAAGAGAGAGAGAGAGAGAGAGAGAGAGAGAGAGAGAGAGAGAGAATTATACAAGAATATATCTTTACAATTTCATAGACAATATGAGACTTAAATCTTGTTCAACAACAATTAACATAGGTCTCTGGTGCTCAGGAGGACTTGAGAGACCAAAGGTTTCCTACAAGAAACAAATTTTTTTTGAAAAAACTCTTCAAAGGAACATATATGTGTGCTATGCATAGGCATACTACAGATGTACGTAGGTTGGGATAACTCAGAGCGTGTATTTATGTGTGTTGGGTATAGAACAAGGCACATATACTACTGAACAAACTAAAAAAAAAAAGATAAAATTCAAAGTGGGTACCCTGATCAGGAAAACTAGAAAACATGTGGAAGGTGACCAAAGACTCTTAGAGACTTAGAAAGAAAAAAAACACAACATGAATTCAAACCAAAAAGAATCTCCTAAAAATACCCTAGAGAGCTTCCCCAGTGGAGTCGCCAATTCTATTATGGGGAAAATCCCCCTAATCAGGGTCTAGTTAGTAGGCAGAGCATTGGACACCTTAAAAGACATAATTACTCCTATTATACCCAAATCCAACAAAACCTAATAATAATTGAGAGAAGGGAGAGTGAATCAAAGTATGTATCTTGAGTCCTTTCGTTTGTAGAAGATCCCTTCATATCATTGTTCGCTTCTAGATTGCAGGCCTCCTCCCAATGTTGTCCTGAAACAAATTCAGAGAACAATGTGGAAAAACATATGCATAATCACCAAGATCATCTAAAGGTCTAGATATTCATGAAAACCATTTATAAATATAAACAAGAATACACATAGATTTGGGACAAGAAGAGCCTCTTTTATTGATAAAAAGATGGTAAGTTACAAAGTGTATGACACACATGTCCCAACAACTTCTACTACCACTAAGTGTTTCTAGAACCTATCAACCTAGAGGCAAGGTTTAGTTGAATAATCTTGGTAAAACTAATCAAAATTTCCTTGTGTATATCCTTGTGAAATATACAGGATTAGATGTTGAAGGTTCCTTGTGTATATCTATATGAAATATTAGGGATCAAACCTTCATTTTTTGTGGTAGTGACTTACTAGAACAATGGGACCGACATCTTTGGTTTGAGGATAGAGTTGTAGAGATAAGGTTGATGTGCAATGTACACCCCATACTACTATATCTTGAACACTAACACATACCAATCCCTACTCTCTAGTGGCACACACTATATACATCCATGTCCCAAATCATTCCTTAATCATAATCCTCAAGGAAGTTTCATAAGAAGCAAGAGTTGATCGAATTTTCTATATGAGCATGCAAAATAGTTAGTATCAACATATTGGTGGAGCACACTATATACATCCTTGTCCCAAATCATTTATTAATCATAATCCTCAAGGTATTTCTTCATTAAGTAATAGTTTATAACATTTTCTATATGTGCATGCACAACAATTAGTATCAACATATTAGTGCACAAGCTCATGATGTGATTCAAACACTATTATATTCTTTCCCAAATTCAAGAACAAATTGAGGGTGCTAGTAACCATTAGAATGAAATAGTGCTCAATATGGTGATAATATCATCAAATTTTAGTAGTATGGACGATGTATATGTTTTCAGTGGGAGATTAGAATTTTAGATATTTTTGTAAAAGCACCTGATCGCGACCTCCTAGTCAAAAACCCACATATGAATAATTCTCAATAACTCTCCACTAGAGCCACTCTAAAGGATCCATCCTCCGATAGTTCAATCTGATGAACTCAAACTACTTCAAAACTTTCACTCTAATGGAAGGCTACCAAGTTCCTTCTTTTGAATCCGTCGATCTGATACTCCAAATAGATCCTTTCCATTAGTATGGATAAATCTATACCTTTGGCCTATCGGACTTTCTCCTCATCGGAATACTAACCTCCACCATCAATATCTCATGATCAACGATCACAATCCTTTGAATTTAAATCCACTGCGATCTTCGTATTGACGAGTCAAATGCTATGTGTCCTTTCCATAGCCGTTGATCTAACTCACTCCAAGTACATCTTCATTGTCAATTGGAGTCTCTCTTCAATTGTTTTCTCTGACTATTTACAAATCCGATAGTCACCAGACTATCTGCCTCCATCGTTGATCTTCACCTCCAATCAATATTCACCATTGATCAAACTATCGTTCATAGGAGTAGTCCTCCAGCTATGTCCTTCGACAGACTATACTCTGATAGACTAAGAATCTTTATATCTGATATAGGACAATCAAGGGTCACATTTCCTTCTGGGTTTCAAGCCTACTATGACCCTAGAAACCTTGATTTATCCTTTTTCCACAATTTCATGTCGAATGGGATCACATCATTCAAGTCACGATCCAAAGGAGGTCTTCTACTCGAACTTTGCAACTACCAACCAATCCTTCTCCAACTCTAAAACCTTTGTTATTTAATTTCTTGATCTAGAATATTACTTTGGGAACTCTAGTATGATCGAGTGGTTATAAAAACCATTTCCAATCATCACCTTCTCACTTGATTCATTCCCATGCATTCACTAAACCCTGCAATTCTCCTTTGATATAACATTACATATCATATATGTATGCATCAATACTTATAGGGAAAAATTACACACAAATCCATTCAATAACACCAAGAAACATAACACCCTAGTTTCTATTTACTTAATTTGTGCACATGGTTATCTACAAAACCCATCTTCTCTTGGCATGATTTACATTTTATTTGGCCATTGGTTGGCCTTTGGCCACACTCAGCCTCTTCGATACACAATTCTCTCACCCTCACTCAACTTAACTCTATCTCTATTTCCTGTAGGCTTACAATTTAAACATGGAAGGTCAAATTAAAGCTCATCAAACAAACTCTTAACAATTCTGCAACTAATTATAACAATAGAAATTGAGATATCGATAATTGATGAGGATCAATAAATTGAATCCTCCACACATAGGAAAATTCATCTAACTCAAAAATTTTCTCAATTAAGCCACTTACATGATAAATGGGAAAACAACCCTATCCTTATAGAGTACAATTACAAACTTAGGAAAAATATAATCAAATCCATTAAGGGAACCCACTCCCTTTAGTAAATTTCAATACCCCCTTAGGCCTTCTCAACAACATTTATTTAGGAGGAAAAATGCTCCTACATCAACACCACTAGCCATTTATTCGATCTTTGGACCTTGGAATGCCACACGGGCATGTAGGGCGTGTATCAAGATTACAAGTGTGGTGATCACATTGGCTTTGAATTGAGGGAAGACATATTACAACACATCTAAATACGCATCATTAAACAAGAGCGATAGAAATATGGATCCCATTTGAGTGCTTAATAATAAGTGGGGGGAGTTGTTTGGAGCCCTAAATGACCTGGAATCAATTATTCTCCATAAACAACCTCTAGCCTCTATGGATCAATTCATGATTCCCAATCCTTCTATACCTACCCAATTTTTTTTATCAATTGTAGTCACCAATCATTAAAAGTTTGTTTTCCTTTATCCACATAGCATGCAATAATGACTGATTTCAATAGGAACAACAATAAAGGTAAAGATGATCAAATCGGTCTTATGCTCAAATGCATATTTACAATATGTTGAGTGAAAGGACCTTATTCGAGAGGGTTTCAAATCTTATCCTTGAATAGTGTTACAAAACTTTGGCATTCCAAAATATTGGCCAGTGTTGTCAATTCAAGAAAGAATTGAAATTGGGAGAAAATATGAATTCTTGAAGAACTTTGAGTTTTTTTTAATAAGATTTTCAATAGTGTTTGCAAGAAAAACAATATCATTATGATATAAGAGAAGGATGGGAACAAATACAACCATGCTAATGTTATTTTACTCTTCTAAACATTGCTCTATTTTTTCTTTATAGATGCCAAAAAGGATGGAAGAAAAGGGGCAACCTTAGTTAACACCGCTATTACAAGTAATGCCATTTCCCATCTATTATTATGTTTCATATTAGCACCAACCTTTTCATAAACCCTAATCTCAACACTATGGATTTCATGAGGGTTATCTATTTCTTCATTGTTCTTCATTTGTTCTCCATAGCTTGGCTCTAAAAACAATGTCGAAGGCTTTTCTAAAATCAACAAAACAACAAATAAGATCTTATTTTTTGTTTGTGCATTCATTGGAAATAATTCTAAGGGTGGCAAGGTAAATAGTTACAACACGTTAATTTCTAAACCCAATGTTTCATTTAGTCTTTTTAATGTTGTCCTCAAGCATTGGCTAATTTTTCATTCAAGAATCAAGTCAAATAATGTATCTAAAAGGAAACAAATTATCATGATAGTTCAATAACTAGTCAAGTCATCTTTATTTCCAAATTTAATTTCCGATTCACTTTTCTAGGGAATATTTGACTGATAGATTGATTGAAAATATGTTTGATATGTGGCACTGGGATCATGGTCACAAGTTTTAAAACATTAGTTTTACATATTTCAATATCTTTATCTTTTCCATTGGTAAGGCACTTAATGCCAAATTTTATATCCTCAACTAAGAAAACCTCAATGTAGTAATGAGTTCCTAGATATCCTTAGAGACTTGAAGGGAAACACCAAGTTTATTAAAGTAGGAATTCCAATTATTTAAGTTAATATTACTTAATTATTTATCTTTTCTAAGGATTATTTAACCCAAAAATTGTTAGGTTCTCTTTTGCATAACATATAAGTCTCTCTTGATTTTTAATGACATATTGGCATTTTTATTTTTTATTTTATATTTAATATTATTAACTCTAGGAGTCTCATTAGAGGTAATTCTAATCTCTCTTCTTGCAATTTTACATCCATAAAAATTTTCAATTGTGTCATATTGTGCATAGTACTTTCCTCAAGGGCCATATCTATATTGAAAGTTACCATGATAAAATGGTGATCCAGTGAACATGAGTAAGAGAGCACTAATCTATTTTAGATTTAACACTAAGTCAAAAATATAATGCCACACTACAAAAGTCTTGTTCAACAAAGAATCCATGTGCAAGAGGTATTGTCAGAAGGAAAATCTCTCTATGGCTAGGGGTAAACCACAACAGACGTAAATGACTGCAGAAATCAACTCTAATATCAAGTATTCTATATAGACAAATATGATAGTAAGAGAAGATACAAGTCCTACCTCATCCAAACGTTCGATGAAGTCCACCATTGAGCACTTGACCCAAAGCAATTTACCTGCAACTAGTCCTCAACAAGTAAGCAACGCAAGCATATCGTGATAGCATGATCCATCAACATTCATAACAAATACGCCCATGGAATAATAATTAAAATATTTGTGAGATATTAATTGGATGAGAAAAGAATATTTCTATTAAGATATAACTCCTGTGTCGACACGTTTCGGAACTGAGAAACCAATTTCCTTCCATTTGGGCCTCCACCATTTCAATCTTCCACCAAAGGCAAGCTCATATAAGAGAGAAAATGAAGTTCTGAATCAATAAGGGAAGAGCTTGAGGACTGAACAATGTGTTCAGACTTAAAGGACAAAGGGATGCAGACTCAATGTGAAGTGAATAATTTCTCCAAAGTAACTTTGATATCAAATTTGAATTCTTTCTCCTCTTTTCCAAAGCTCATTTTTGGCCCATTTATAGCCTTCAAGTGGAACTGAAGGGATGAGTCAGGACATTTCCAGTATATGGAAGGCCAAGGATCATTGATTTCGTGACGTGGCATGGAAACCCGACACCATTTTTTAATTTTGGGAACATTTCTTGATGTACGTGGGTTGTAGTGGTGCAACCTATGTATACACATGTTGTAATATAGGAAGGGCATGTATATGTGGAAAAATCATGTTTTTAGCTCTGTGATTTGCAAAAAGGGACTTCAAGTCTGCATAGGGAAATGGAAAAAGGCCCTATGTGCAAGATTGCATAAGGTGAGGAAAATCTTGCTATAACAAATTCCCCCTAATGTGTGAGGTCAGAGGAGTATCTGTGATGGCCAAAATACATTATAAGCCCCATAAGTGGAGTAATGGGGACCCACCTGGAAGAACTAGTTGTTCATTACAATCTGTACTGACTTTGCATACATGGTTGCCAATTTGAATTACACTGCAGATCCATGTGAAAATATACCAAACAACTGTCCATGGCCATGAATAGGAAAATACAAATGTGGTTACATGCCAAAGGTTGTCATAGTCATGAACAATGCCCAGTAAACCCAGTCTCAAAATCAATCTGAAGATATCTATATACAATGGAGTACAAACTGATCTCCCATGATCACTAAAGTCACACAGGTACTGGTACAATGAAAAGGTAGCAACAACTCAGGGAAGTTGTGACTATAAAATGATGTCTTCAAGTCTTCTACACAATCCACCAAAGGTGCAAGCCTACATCATGTGAATAAAGGAATTGAGATCGAACAAAATGAGACTTCGTTTGATTACCGATAATTGAGGTATACCATTAACAAACACGAGACATACTACTGATGATGAAAGTAGGTATCAAGGCACCGAGTACATTCTTACAAGTGTGAATAAAGGAGTCGGGGTTGAACACTTGAAGAATATGTTATCACTCCAAGAAACTCTTTGAGTTTGTGGGTCAAAGATGCTTGGTAACTTAAGGTAAACTTGTTTTTTGTATTTTTGTATGTGTGGATCAATGGGATAACTCAATTACAGATGGTATTTAGACAGTCAAAAAGAGAATCAAATGAACTAGTGCTCTCAAGGATCAATAATCAGATGATAGCTTTTAAGTGGGTGAGAAAACAATGCTTATAAACCAAATACAAATGTAGGGTTCAATAAACAATGATAAGAAACTCTTAATCAAGTTATGAGCTAACCAATGAGATGGAATTCATCTACAGCTAAAACAACTTGAATAAAAGTATAGAAGGAAAGGTGAGAATCTGACATCAATAGAGAGAGAAAACTGTGATTTGTATTATCATACTGAAAAGTTTGTTTACAATAAGTATTTATGTATCCAAAATCGAACCCATTTATCTCCAAATGTCTTTGGCTTTATAGCCTTACAAGATGAAATCCAGATCCTTGAAAGATGGATCAGATTTGCTAAAAATAGACAAATCAAAATAGATACAACAAGTGTAGGATGAGATCCTATAAAAATGGATCAAGAATACTAAAAATGGAAAGTCAAAAACAGTTTCAGTTAAATAAGAAAAGATCCTATTTAATGGGTCAAACTCTATCTTGATAGTCTTCATGTCCTCCAAAATATTTGACAGATGTAGAAATCCTTCCAAGGCTGATGAATCTTCATAGGAAGTGAAATAATTCGAATTTGCCACCTTTGGCAAAAAAGACATTTTTTTGCTAATAAACTAGGTCACCAATTTTACTTTTCCACCTTCTTAAACATATCATACATCAAGATAAAACGTTAAATCTGATGTATTTAATTATTATGCATCTTTAGAAACCCTCCTCCAGGCATTTGATTAAGAAAAACTTGGATCTGGGCAAAAATACGACTTCTCTGCCCTATCTGCGGTTTCACCAGCTCTTTTGTCCTGAATCTGACCCTTTAGCTGCTGAAAAGTAGAGTTTTCAACGGTTAACTAGCAAAGTTCAAAGCAGAATAGCTGTTGAAAGCGCAGATTTTTTTAATGAAAACTGCCTTGGGAAAAATCAAATTTCTGAGTCGTGGAGAGTCCATTTTACACACTTGAATAATCGATTGACATATAGAAATCCTAAGATTTCCAATGGTACTTTCAGATATGTTTTTAGAGATTAGGAAGGCAGTCAAAGGCTTCCACAAGATGAGGCATCATTTTTCAAACAAATTTCAGAATGAATTATTTGATCGCTAACATCTAGCTCCAACTGGGATGGAGACCTCCCTGCAAGGTTTCCAAGAACTTGGCAGACCTTGTGCCTTTAATATTGGTCATGGATTCATTTAGCCTTTACACTTTATCATCTAGCTGTTCTCCAAAGCTTGTTGTTATCTTTCACAATCTTATTTTTCTGTTTCTTCTCCTTGACTCTCTTCAATGCCAATTTCTTTAAAGCTTCATCAGTTTTAGTGAAATTCTTTGATAGAATTTCATATCTTTGTTTTATGACTCTCCCTAGAACCTCGTGTTGCTTGATTTTCCCTTTCAAATTATTAGTAAGCTTGCGGTCATCTGGCTTTCTCTTGCTGAATGTTTCTCCTTCTTCAAAGGTGGTAAAACTTTCAAAGTTTTGTGCAGGTTTCATGGAGTATTCTAGATTATCATTAGCTGGTATCTTCTCCTGCTATGATTATGAATCCAAATCTGAATAAGGAAAATTTAAAATGTTTTCCTTCTTTACTGCAGGTTATTCTATAGCTGTCTCAAAATCAAGTTTCTTTTTAGCTCTCTTTTCCTTTGAACTAGGGCCTTCCTCTTCTCCTGGTGGTATAGGTGAGAGAGCTCTCCTTTTTCTTGAGCCACTGTGAGGAGTAGACTGTTTCTTACCACTTTTCTTATTTTCACTTCCAGGCTGAGGTAGAGTTTCAAATCCTTCCCAAAAACAAAATGTTGAAACGTTTTGTATTTCTGTTTTAATTCCTCCAAAATAAGCATTTTAATCAGGTCATAATGACAAAGGGTGTTCCTGATGTTGAATGGTTCAGCTCTAATCTTATTTCACACCTTTGTTAGACTTCTATGAAGAAATAAAAGAATATTTAGAAGGACCTTCCCTGTGAAGTGATCTAGGAGTCTACAGTCATATAACATCAATCTTTTCATACCTGTCCTCTGAGGTTACATATAGTTGAATGCCTTTGAAAAGAACTTGCCAATCCTCTTCAAGGTTAGAAACAGGGATACTTTTCTTCCAGGTTATACTTTGTAACTTTGTTTACCACACGAAATACATGATTACAATCTATCATGATATCCTGCTAGAACATGGTGAAAAGGTGTAACCGCTCCTTTGCCTCCATTAAATTTTCCATCATGATCACATGACATGTGTACAACATGCCCCTTTCGGGTTTCTAAAAATGTTGGAGAAAAAACCAATATCAACACTTTCATCGGATCGCTTGCTGCTGAGAGTGACATTTAGCCATTGAAACTTTTAACTTTCACCGGCTAACTTCAGCTTCAAAACAGATGTTAGTTGTTGAAAAGATTTTCTTCAATTTTTTGAATAGACCTTTGACAATCAATTTATTATTGAGAAATAACAATAGGAAATAATAAATTATAACCTATACTCCCACATTTGAATTTCTAAAAAATGTATGGAACTCTATTTATGACCATGTTATCACTAAAAATGAAACAAATTGGCTTTTTCACCTAATCCTCTGCTAAACTGAAAACTGTCTGTAGTTTGTTTTAGCCCGCCCACTTATTTCAGAAATGAGCAACTGAACATGATCTAGCTGCTCGTATGAGGAGCTTATTCTCACAATTACTCCTACTTCTAATCAGTAAAAGAAAACTAATTAAGTGAAGTCATGCTTCCAATGAAGCCATGTCAAAAACTGATTTACTGAACTTGTTCTTGACTTTGACCCCAAAAATATAAGAAACCATAACAAGTAGAAATGCAATTGGAAAAGATGACATAACTGTCCTTCTCCTGACAAAAATATTTTGATATTTAAGTTGCTCATAATCTCCAAATAATCTGCAATAGGGTCATCAAATCCACAAAGAAATACCTCTACTTGTTGTTGAACCAACTGAGAACTGAAAAGTTGTTTCTGCTATTGGATACTTTCATTGATCTCAGTGTTGAATGTGGACTGCTCAGTATTTGCTGCAGAAAAATGTATGATCAACTGATGATCTAAAAAAAATTGTTCCCTTTCATCATTTTCCTGTGATTTGAATTTCTCATTATGATGTGTTGGCGTATTGCAATCGAAAATTTCTAAGAGAGAAGAAGTAATATGTTCTTGATCTTCTATATCACTGCCTTCTTCCTCATCAACAACCTTTATATTAGAATCTGAAACAAAGGGTTCAAAAGGAAGATAGTCCTCTTGATATTCCTTATGAAGATAAGATGATTTATGCAAATTATGTTCCTCATGATCGTTGAAACTTCCTTCCATCTGCCAATCTAAAAACCGAAGACTGTCTTCATTGATTTCTATTGGCTTTTGACCAAAGGACAACTGCTCATCTTCACAAATATTTAAATCTTCTTCTTCAGAATAATGATCACAAGAGGATAACATAACAAGGTTTACATGATATGGATTGGGATCAGCTAAGAAAATATAATTGCCTATGTAATCATTAGTTATCATAGGCTCAATTTGGTTTGTAAACTGATCATAAAATTCATATTCGTACCTATCTCTAGAGTACTCTACCAATATTAAAGAATTCAGATCTGACTCTAAAATAAACTCACATGCTTGTTGTTGTTCCAATTTTGTTTCACACTCATAACCTTCATGCTCAAAATCTGAGCCATACTGCCATTTTGTTGGCTCAGGTAGATGCGGATTTTCAAAGTCATCCCACTCTTGGGTCCTCCTGGAAGCACAAATTTCCTCCTCCACTTCTTGAGCATATTCAAACAAACTCATTAACGATGAAGATTTCCTTTCCAGTAGGAAAAGCACAAGCTTTGAATACTGAGCCATAACATAGTATACCATGGCAGCAATCTCCATGGGTTGGTTCTCCAAAGGTATGTCATAATATATCCTGTAGAACCTTATGTTGAAGACAAGCAAAGCTTCGTCCTGCTCTCTCTTCAAAGCATAAAAGTCAGCGAGGTATGAATCCAATGATTTGTTCTTACCTCAATGCTTGGAAAAAGCATTAGAGAATTTGATCCAAGAGCCAATGGAATCATCTCTTAGACCCTTAAACCATATTGTAGCATCTTTGATCAATGACTTAGAGAAAAATCTCATGATCACGTCTTCATGAATAATCTTGAACTGATCAATAAAATCCTCAAAGGATTCCAAGTGCCTCTCAGCTGAAACTGGGTTCTCTCCAGAAAACCGGGGAAGATATTCAAAAAAATCAAGGGGGTAAGGATGAAGGGAATAGGGCAGGCTCAAAGGCCTGAACATCTTCATCCTGATTTTAATTTGAAAGGCAGTGGGATAATCATGAAATTTAATAGGTTGATGAGAAAGTTTATCAGTAATGTGAAAAGGTGCTGAAATTTGAGAGGGTTTGGAATCAATTTCAACGTCCACAAAGTCAAAAGGGTTATTGGATTCAAGAGGGAATGGAATGCAGAACTCATCTTTATGAATGTGGTGAGGTAAATCTATTGAATCTACTTCTGTAGTACAATCAGGTTGCAAGTTTTCTTTTTTTAAGGTTGGGTATATACAAGAAGAATGATGATTTTCTGAATATACAAAATAGAAAATGATTCTCTTTACATGCGAAGGGAAAAGCATGAAAGAGGTGATAAATAAATACAACATTTCATGAAGAAAACTAATGAACTAATACCTGGAATTGAAATTTAACCTCTTCATCTTCTGTCAACCGGATCCTCCCCAGTGGAGTCTTTAATCGTGGAGTCGCCAACAAATTTCTGATCAATGGAGTCGCCACTGAATCCGTCCTTCATGGAGTCGCCAGATAGATGATTACAACCAATATAATGTCCAGGATCTATCTATCATCAAATCTATATCTATGTCATCTCCCAAGGAAGTTGAGCTTCAATCTCCTCTCCCCAACAACGACGCCAATTTGTTATCACTCCAAGAAACTCTTCGAGGTTGCGGGTCAAAGATGATTGGTAACTTAAGGTAAACTTGTTTTTTGATTTTTGTATGTGTGGATCAATGGGATAACTCAATTACAGATGGTATTCAGATAGTCAAAAAGAGAATCAAATGAGCCAGTGCTCTCAAGGATCAATAATCAGATGATAGCTTTTAATTGGGTGAGAAAACAATGCTTATAAACCAAATACAAATGTAGGGTTTAATAAACAATGATAAGAAACTATTAATCAATCTATGAGCTAACCAATGAGATGACAATCATCTGCATCTAAAACAACTTGAATAAAAGTACAGAAGGAAAGGTGAGAATCTGACATCAATAGAGAGAGAAAGCTATGATTTGTATTATCATACTGAAAAGTCTGTTTACAATAAGTATTTTTGTATCCAAAATCGAACCCATTTATCTCCAAATGTCTTTGTCTTTATAGCCTTACAAGATGAAAACCTGATCCTTGAAAGATTTATCAGATTTGCTAAAAATAGACAAATCAAAATAGATACAACAAGTGTAGGATGAGATCCTATAAAAATGGATCAAGAATACTAAAAATGGAAAGTCAAAAATAGTTTCAGTTAAATAAGAAAAGATCCTATTTAAGGGGTCAAAATCTATCTTGAGAGTCTTCATGTCCTCCAAAATCTTTGACAGATGTAGAAAGACTTCCAAGGCTGATGAATCTTCATAGGAAGTGAAATAATTCGAATTTGCCACCTTTGGCAAAAAAGACAGTTTTTTGCTAATAAAATAGGTCACCAATTTTACTTGTCCACCTTCTTAAACATATCATACATCAAGATAAAACCTTAAATCTGATGTATTTAATTATTATGCATCTTTAGAAACCCTCCTCCAGGCGTTTGATTAAGAAAAACTTGGATCTAGGTGAAAATACAACTTTTCTGCCCTATCTGCGGTTTCACCATCTCTTTTGTCCTAAATCCGACCCTTTAATTGTTGAAAAGAAGAGCTTTCAACGGCTAACTAGCAAAGTTCAAGGCGGAATAACTGTTGAAAGCGCAGATTTTTTTAATGAAAACTGCCTTAGGAAAAATCAAATTTTTGAGTCGTGGAGAGTCTGTTTTACACACTTGAATACTCGATTGACATCTAGAAATCCTAAGATTTCCAATGGTACTTTTGGATATATTTTTAGATCTTGGGAAGGTATTCAAAAGTATTCCACAAGATGAGGCATCATTTTTCAAACAAATTTCAGAATGAATTATTTGATCGATAACAAAATCCATCGATCATGAGACATTGATGTATTCCCAACTCTCGATGACAAGATAACCTGTCACTAATGACTGCAAGCCTCTAGGTACTCATAGGACTCTAAGTCTCATCTCCATAATAGATGAGATGAAGTCGATGGAAGGAGACCTGTTGAAAGGAGAGAATTAAGGAATCTCTCAGCATTCATCATGAGGTTCAAAGAAGGGGCTTGATGATTTGGAGGAAATTGGACGAAGAACATGTTCATGAACTAACGACCCTGTGTGTCTTTCATGTGTTCCAGGTGCAAGAGATACATGAAAACGACCCTTTGAATAGCAGACAATGAGGAAAAATGATGACAAAGGTGAGGAAACCACTAATAAGGCTAATGGAATCCAAGACACTGCATGAAACCCAATGTTTGAATAGATATCTTGATATCGAACACAAGGGAAACCACGCAGTCAATGAACAATGATGAAATGTCGACTGATGGGTTCAAGGTTACCTACCAATGAGGAAATGAGGACTAGGATGCGTAATAGGACTACAAATTCATGTGATTATGAGACAAATTGAGGGTATTACCGACATGCAAAGTCAAGAGTTCTAAGGAATGGACGACACAGGTTGATAGACATCCTTTGAATAAGAGAATGAGACATATGGAAGACTCTAGCAACATAGACTCAATGATGAAACCATGAGATGCAAGAGGCATCAATCAAATTCTCCATAGGTACTGGAAGAGTAACCAGTCGGGGGAGTAAAATCTCTGTAACGAGCTCAACTTCCTAAGGCCATGCTAAAACCAAAATTAAGATGACAAGTGGACTCAAAAAAAATTTGCTCTATTCAAAGGCGACATGAATGCTTCCATTATAAGATAATATTCCTTTCTCGCCCATCGTTTTTTTCTTTTTCATATTCAAATGAATGCTATGATACAGAGGATGTAACAAGTGTCACAAGTAAGAAAAACTAGTTCTAGCAGTGGAACATACCTATGCTCAATGCAAGGAGGTGCATGCAGGAGATGGACACTCAGGGGAATGTTCCCTCCTGGGTATAGGGTGTCAAGTTACGAAGGATATAAGCAAGGCTCTCCTTGGTTTATGATGAAATATTGTTGAGGAAAACAGTTTATAATGAAAATCGAGAACCAACAATAGGCTCAATACTGCAAGCAAGGGCATGAGATGCAATCACAACTTAACGCCAAAAAATGTCCTTTTTCATAATCTTAGTCTACTTGGTTTGAAAAAGGGATAAACTTGTACAAAATAAACATCCTTTCAAATCCAATTTACGAGTGTGAAAGAGACAAATTCACTCGACAATCTTTTTTCTTTTTGAAAATGAGTCGGAAAAGAGCTTACCCAAGACTCATGACCTTTCAAGTCCAATTTAACGAGTGTGAAAGAGAAAAATTCACTCGATTTTTTTTTCTCTTTTTAGATGAGTCTGAAAAGAGCTTAAATCAGACTCGTTGAGAGGTTTCTAGGCGAAATTCCATGGGGGAGGCCAAGACTCCCATGCTGGACTTCTATGAAAGGTCAACATCTTACGAATATCCGACAGAAGCTTGGGAAAACCCAAAGCTCTCCAAGTCGAGGAAGATAAAGTGCTAGCAGAGGTTACCTTCTCCATGATATATCGGATAATGTATCTTACTTGAAAGGACATAGGAGGAGGCATTGGATACCCCACAAGACCATCCCAGTCAAAGGGAACCTCTCCAAGACTTGGAGGGAGAGTACTTGAGGAGAGTAAAACTCTCTCTTGTTTAGAAGGTGCAGTACTATAAATGCTAACGACATGGTTGAAGGACACAACACCCTTTATGGGAAGTGTTGGATTGACTAGATATTGCACCGGTACAACCACTTCTTCAATCGTTGGTTGAATAGGATGTGTGAAAACAAGGCCAAGAGATGCACTATTGGTTATTAATATCCTATCTAAGTTTGTATCTCCATTTTGAGTGACCCAGGGTTCATGTCTATTTGGGGTTCCAACAAAGCCTCTAAAACTATCGGCCCTCCTCGTAAACTAGAAGGAAACGTAGCGCACAGGGTGCATTGCACCGTCTCACCCGAAATAGTCTTAATGGGTGGCTGCAATACTCATGTGTTTGCAGCCTAGGATTGAGTGGGGGATCTGAGAACTGTATGCTTGGAGTTCTATTCTAACTTATTAACGCAATACACTGTCATTTATGATTACACGGGAAATATAACAACTCATTCATTTAACATATCAATAACTACTGAAGGCAATAAAGAAGCACATGCATTCAATCACATAACACAGGTTTTACCATGGTTCACCCCCCCCTTGGCTATGTCCACAAAGATCTATCTCTTAGCTCTTTTATTATAGTAGTTCTGAAACTACAGCGCCGCGCGATTTACAAATCATCTCATATGGGTTGAGATCTATTATGAGGTGGACTAGATCACACCAAGCTCCTTAGCCTGTGATCTAACCCTCAAGATCTACCCTTCTCAGTTTTCTCTAGCTCAACAACCTACAAAATTAGGTCATACAACAAAATATTACATCGCATCCGCTTCCTTACATCCGTCTCTTCACATCCCTCTCTGGCTATGAGACCTAGGTATATATATTTATATGTTTCTATCTCTTCAACCATTACAATGTCTTACAAAAGACCTAACCCTAACGTCCTTAGGTCTTCCATGCATGCACGCTTGCTGCTCTCCCTTCCAACTTCTTCTTCCCTCGTGCATGAATTATTTCCCAAAAATGCCTATCTTTCCTCTTTGTCCTGCTTTCGATGGGCCCCCAACACTAACATGTGGCTCGTCCCGCGCCACCTAACCTTTGTGCGCTTCATTGATCTCCCTAGTGATCACCTGAAACTTCTCCTTGAGCTCCGTTGGTTGTGTTTGAGCCTGCTCAGTATTCTCCTTGAGTGCGTCTATTGTCTATACTACAATCTCTTCATTGATAAAACCTATGCACTATGCCTAGGTCTGTGCCATATATGTATTGGTTTCCTATTCTTGTGCAATGACTTATACTACTTGCTCTTGAAGCGGTTCCATTTGAGCCTGACGCTCCTTTTTCTGCATTTGCGCAGTGGTGTGTTTTACCTATAGTTTCTTCATATCCTGTGCCCCTTTGATGTGCTCCATGATGGACATTATCTTCTTCCTCTGCTTGAGGTCCTGGATAGTTGTGCTTATCCTTTCTTCTTCCTTGTCCCACCACTGGACTTGTTGATCCTCTTCTAGCTTCGTTTGAATCTATGTTGCTTTATCGAACAAGTCAGATGTTACGCTGACCTATTTCTCTATCTCCTGTAGCTACTATGTTTTGTCTTTCTTCCTTTGCTCCCTTACCTCTAGTGGAGTGGTAGGTGTGATCTTCTCACAGAGATTCTCGATCTCCTTATGATATTGATCGATTTCCTACGCAATCTAATCAATCTTCTCTACTATTGTGATTTCGTCCCTCTGCGTGGTTTTTGGAATCTTTTCATAAGTTCCAACCACTTTTTGTTCCAATCCATTCGCGCGCTCCTTCTCCTCTTGGGTCTCGATCTTGACCTGCTCATATATCAATTCCAGCGTGTCCCATTTATCCTTTTCTTGCTATAATTTGGATGTGTTTGTGCATGCACGAGACTTTACTTCTTGGGTAATGCTAACCTGTAATTTGTGTAGAGATTTGGATGGTATCTGCGGCAATACCAATTGGAGTTGAGATAAGTCCTTTAGGGGTGTCTGCCCCATGATCTCGTCCATGCGCAACATGTTGGTTGTAATGTGGAAATTTTCACTCAGCTGTAGTATTGTGTGGATTGTAAATCGCTCACTTGCTTCAGGTTCTTCTCCTGTCTGTGATGTTGACGGCCATATACCTATGTTGTTGCCTACTGCCTGCGCTTCCCTGATATACTTGAGGAGTTGTTGCATGTCTTCTAGCTCTTCTTGAATTATATCCCTGTGGTGCATGACATTCTCAAAATCCTCAGAGGTATGATCCTGAACCATTTGGGATATCATTTATGCATCATCCTCCGTGATCGTGTATTCTGGAGGTGTTCTCTATGCCTTCATCTTCTTGCGTGCACCCCCCATTTGAGTAGTTTGCCTCTTAGTCAGGACTGGTTCTTGTGGGTTGGGACTTGGTGTAGTCCCCTGCATTGCCTCAACCTATTTCTGTTGTACTTGGGCCAACTGCATATTATTCTTCTTCCCCTTCTGGGTCCTTGTCTTAGCTGTCCCTTCTTTCGTCTGCTTTGTTTTGGTCTAGCCCGTCCTTGGTTTCTTGGGCACTAGGACTTCATGAGGTTGTGTTTCTTCATGCCCTACCTCCTCCTCCGTTTTTATTTTA
Source organism: Picea engelmannii (assembly GCA_009831015.1). Taxonomy (NCBI): domain Eukaryota; kingdom Viridiplantae; phylum Streptophyta; class Pinopsida; order Pinales; family Pinaceae; genus Picea; species Picea engelmannii. The sequence goes on from ML789654.1 coordinate 282,497, forward strand.
GGTATGTCTTGGATGAGGACTGGAATCTGCCAGTCATCTTCCCAATCCATGATAACCATTTCGATGTCACCCTCTATGATGCATTACTACAATTGTAGCCACTGGTTGTGGGGGTCCTTCCGCGCCTGTATCCACATCGCATGTTGAGTGGCCTTGAAGTTGGTGATGTCTTGATAGTATGCAACATCCTGTGGTGTTATTCTCTAGAGGTTGGTGATGGCCTCCTGTAGATCACGTAGATATCCCTCGAATATGGATGCGTTCATCTTTCTGATCCTGGCGTCTGACGCGGCACCAAGCGATAAATATCTCACTCCATGATTAGGTTTGGGTCTGGTGGTGAAAAATACATAGTTTGGTTCCTTCCATCCCATAATGGCTATCAGCATGAGAAACCATGAGTAATGAAATTATGTTCCTATATCTTGTGCATCCTTCCATTCATCCAGAAACAAATTCAAAAGATAGGGTGCCTAGCTAACTGTGGTGCCCTCGGCCCATTGTGATGCAACTGCGATGACCCCAACCGAGACTTCCTCCTTGCAGAATTTTCTTAGCATATTGCAGGACATGATTTTTTCAACCATTTGTGTCACAACATCATTGATCCTTTTGATGATGATTCCTTGTGTCCCACTGTCAGTGCCGTATTTCTTTTTCATTTCGTCCGCGAGTGATTTCTCCTTTGTTTTTTCGTCAAGAAATTGCGTGGGATCCATGCCCCAGGATGGAAGCCCTGCAATGTGCACAATGAGATCTACGTCTATCAAGGTGATATTTTTCAACCATATATCCCCACCATGTGTGACTGCCATCAATTGTTTGATGCAAATTCTTGTGTACTGTCCTCTGCCAAAGTGTGGTAGCTCTTGCAGACCTAAAATCCCTGTTTTTGCCAATCATGTTGCCCACTGGAGTGGTTGATTAACCAGTTCCCCAAATGCATCCAGACCCATAGTCTGTAGGTAGACCTTCTTTGCGAACTTGAGGAACTTGTCTATGTCTATTACATCATGGTCTGAGTATTTTAATTTCTCAACATAACCTAGAAATTCTGATTTCACTCGTACCCCTTCTGGTATATGCGGAAAAAAAATGGCTACAACGGGTTGCTTGCGTGGTGACCTGGGTACCTGTTGCTTGTCCATTTTTAGTAGTGTATGACTCGAAGTTCCATCCTCCATCGATCGTTCTTCGACATACTTTTCTAGCTATCCTGTGACATCTTCCACTTCTCCTTCCTATGGGTGGTTTGACATAGTTGTTTGAGATTCGTTTGGCTCGACTGTTGCTTCCTAATTTGTAGTCATCCCATTGACACTCGGATATCCTCTAGGGTTCTCTGGTTGCGCTAGGCTATCTGTGCCCTGGTTCTGTTGCTCTTGTTCCTCTATCGTCATATCCACGTTCATGCCCTCAGGTTATGGTTGTTGGGTTTCTTCTACCATGGGTGTGGGATTCATCGGTGTTGTATCTGGTGATGGTATTTCATCGACATTGATGACCTCTGGCAGCTTTTGTTTTCTTTCCTGCGATTTTACCTGTGCCTTGGTTCTAACTCTGGAGTGTCTGGTAGTATGGCTTGGTTATGCTTGCTTGGGTGGTGCCATGGTGGTGAATATTGATTGTTCGTTGAGTTCAATGATCTTTGTAACCTCTGTGAACTTCGTTCTGTGGTCTGTAGGCTCTATCACTCTTTGTCTTTTCCAGTCTTGCAATAATTTGTTTTCTCCTACATCCGTTCTTTGTATGGGAATCGTATGAAGATTTTCGAAGACTCTACCTTTATTATGGATTGAATGAACCTATGGTTCCTTTGTACTTTCCATTACTCTCCTTCTTCGTCTCCAGTTGGCGCGATTAATGTAGCATCCCATCGGTCCTTTCCGACATTCAATTCAGCATGCCTTTGTCGTTTAGTACTGATTTTGTCATCTTTAATTTTCTCGCTTGTTTCCATTTTATCTTGGTCATTGGCCTTGTCTTCGTTGGGTTGTATTTATAAGTGTGTGTGCCTCTTCTCCTTTCGGCACACTATTCCTCTGTTGGTACCATTTAATCTCATGTTTTTTTCTTTTTACTCCGCGGTGACTTTCAAGTTGTGGGGGGTCGACTGTCCTTGTACAGCTTCAGTCAAATATTGTTGATCATCCCTCTGAGTTATGCGCTTGCTAAGTCTTCCAATTGTGCAACTCTTCCATCTGTGACAGTTTTTAATTTGTACGGTCCTGACCAGTGCATTCTGATTTTTCCTAGCTGTTGAATGGATTTGATGTCATACATCAACACTAAACTCCTTCCTTGAAAGTTTTCTTCTTGATGTGTCTGGAATGCCAAGATTTGTCCCTTTCTTTATGAACTTGTTGGTGGAACCCTGCTAGGATATGATCTTTCTCCATGGTCATCAACTGATTTAGTCTCTCTTGTATTGTGCCTCGTTATGTCATGTGTGTAATTGTTGCTACGTGCAAACTGGGTACCAGAAATTCTAATGGCACCACTGCTTCTTGGCCATATACCAGTTTAAATGGTGTATTCCCTGTCAAATTCTTGCATGTGGTCCTATAGACCCACAATACTGTTGGTATTTTGAGGTCCCAATCATCCTTGTTGACATTACAGATCTTTGTCAGTGCATTCTCAAGGATTTTGTAAAATGATTCTATTGTGCCATTTTCCTGTGGGTGATAGGGTGTGCTCTTCTGATGATGGACTTCAAACTCTTCAGTCATAGTGTTGATAGTGTTTTTAATGAATTGTGTGCCTTGGTCGCTCATAAAAACTCTTGGGCACCCAAATATAGTGATTACTTGTTCAAATAGAAAGTGTGTTGTTGTTTCTGCGTTGCAATCCTTCACTGGTGATGCTTCCACCCATCTTGTCAGGTATTATGTCACGGTGATAGTGTACCTTTCTCCTGTTCTTTTTGTTGGTGGGTTGATTGGTTCCATGAATTATTTTGCCCATTTATCGAATTCCTGCAATGTTACCTGTGGTTGTAATGGAATCTTGTCACTTCTATTGGGTTTACCAACCCTTTGACAGACATTGCATCTCTGGTAGTACTCCTTCGAGTCTCTGTGAATGGTCGGCCACCATATTCCTGCGCGTAATACCTTCTGCGTGGTATATTTTCCTGCGTAATTTCCTCCTGTTATTCCCTCATGGGATTCTACTAAAACTCTTAGTCTTTTGTGTTCTAAAACATATCTTTGCAAGATGTTATCTGCACCCATTTTGTATAAGTGTCCTGTGATCAGTTGATATTTTGCAGACCAGACTACTAGGTTTTTCTTCTGTGTGGTGTTATATTCCTGCGGCGCAGTACCTGTGCTCAAGTACTAAATGATATGTGCAAAGCATTCATCAATGATCTGGACTGAAAATAATTGTGCATCTGGGAAGTTGTCCCCTAAATTTGTAGGTTCTTCTCCATTTGTGACCCTTGATAGGTGGTCAGGTCCTGCATTCAATTTCACTGGCTTGACTATTATTTCAAAAACAAATTCTTAAAATAGTAGTAACCATCGATAGATTCTCCCCCCCAAAACTAGCTTGTTGACTAGGTATTTAAGGGTTGAGTGATCTATAAACATCCTAAAGTGTTTTCCCAATAAGTAATGTCTGAAATTTTGTAGTGTGTAGACCATAGCTAGGCCTTCCCTTTCTATGGTGCTATAGTTTTGTTCTAATTCTGGTATGTTTCTGCTCACAAATGCTATAGGGTGATCCAAATCTCCCGCTCCCGAATGCACCAAGATAGCTCCAAGTGTTTTGGTTGATGCATCTACATGTACGCGGAATGTATTTTCCAAGTCTGGAAATACTAGTATTGGCATGGTGACCATATTTTCTTTCAACATATCCAGACCGTTTTGACAATTGTTGTTCCACTGAAACTTTGTATCTTTTTTTAACACGATAATTTGCACATATCCTTTGATAAACTTTATGTAGTATCATGTGTGTCCCAATGTCGATCTTAGTTGACAGATTGTTTTTAGTGATGGTAAGTTAACAATTACGATAAACTTTGAAGGATCTACTAGTAAACCTTGTTTTCATACTATATGGCCCAATAGTATCCCAAACAATGTTTCAAATATACATTTTTTTATGTTTAATGATATCTAGAACTATTGATTAAGGTCGGTTGCCATTGATGTCAACCCTTGAATAAAGCCTCACAACACAAAGGTTTAGGTAATGGACCCAAGATTGTTTGATGTAAATATGACTCATTATTGTCTTGCCATGGCTGATAAGAAGTAAATATGGATGAACTCCAAAGTGGTCCCCTTATGGTGAAATCCCTCACAGGAAGACGCTTTGTCGAATAAGAGAACCCATGCTTAATTGTGAAATAATGAGATGAAGGACAATGAATTTTTCAGGTAAACTATACTAGATGAATAGTTCTTGTCATTCAATTTCCGGTGGTATGTGGAACGTCACATAACTCCTCACGGTTAGAGAGTTATGGCCATGAGAAGTTGGAGATCCCGGGTTTGGGTAATGGACCCAAGTTTGTTTGATGGATAACGATATGAGTTATGATATATTTTTAGATAATACTATTCTATATGGATATTTCATGTCATTCCATTTCTGGAAGTATGTGGAACATCACATAACTCCTCACAGTTTGAGAGTTATGGCCTTACGAAGTTGGAGGACCCTCATATGTCATCTAGAAGCCCCAAAAGGTCAAAGTAGTCAAAGTGGTTTAAGAGACTTTAAAAGGTAAATAATAAAGTGAAGTAATGAGTGTATTATAA
>ML789654.1:322110-335822 GCA_009831015.1 Picea engelmannii
GATTAGAAGAGCCCTAACCTCATCATCAAAGTCCACTTTTACATAACTTAGTTGATTAGTAACCGTATTAAATTCATTTAAATGATCTGCAACAGACCCACCTTCTGACATCTTCATATTAAATAATCTCTTCATTAGAAATATCTTATTGGACACCGAGGGTTTTTCATACAATTTGGCCAACGCGTCCATCAAACCCTTCGTTGTCTTTTATTTCGAAATATTGAAATCCACCGACGCTGTCAGGCTCAGTCGTATCATTCCTAGAGCCTTTCTGTCAAGAATCTCCCATTCTTCATCCTTCATGGCCACTAGCTTCTTTTCTACTCCGCTTAATGGTAGGAATAGATCCTTCTGATATAAATAATCTTCCATCTACATCTTCCATAACTGGTAGTTTTGGCCGTTAAATTTCTCGACCCTAAACTTTCCATCTTCCGACATTGCTCCCACTCGAACCAGGAACCTTATTTTCCTGCAAGTTACCTTACGCTCTGATACCAGTTGTTAGAAAAACAGGACTGCGGAGCAATAAAATAAAACAAATGCGGAAATAAAACATAGAAGATACACTATACAAGAGAGACACAGATTTACGTGGTTCACCCAGTGTGGGCTACACCCACCAGAGAAATTGCCAGGTCCTTTATTTATTATTATCCAGCAAAATGGAGGGATACAACCTACAGCAAAACCCGTTGTAACTTCCTCTTCTTTCTCTCACAATCTCCTTTCTCATAATACAATAATCGCCAACATACATAGCCGCAATACATTTCCCTCATAAAATATGGTTGCCTTCTAGGGATAAAAAACCTAACATAATATCTATCGTTAGATATGCGACCTTATAATGAACGGTCCAGATCTACAATGAAATTACAATATACTTTTACAAGGCAATTTCTGCTTCAGGGGCTTCACCCCCGAACCCCCGCTGGGGGCCCGCTTTCCCCCAGACCCCCCAGTCGGGGGAATAGCCCCCCCGGACCCTGCAAAGGGGGTACCCCCCCTCTGCACTCCCCCGCGTGGAAGAGTGTACATACTTATGGGCTGTAAACACTTCATGGGGTATAAACACGGTTGAAAGCAAGGACCTCTGAATCAGGAAGATAATCAGGCTCCACAACCAACAACAGGAGGAGTTATATTCATGGAAGTAAAAGAATATGACAAAGAAGACTCCGCAGAAGAATATGAAGAAGCCAAAGAAGAATGTGAAGAAGTCGAAGAAGAAATTGAAGAGGCAGAAGTTGACTATCGAGAAGAATTAATGTGTGCCATAGAAGTTATCAGAAGAGAAAAGAAGAAAAATAAGAAACTACAAGCAGAACTAGACAAGAAAAAGGACACTCGAGAACTAGAACAAATGATCACATAATTGAAGGTTCAAATAGAAGAAGATAAAAGAGTTGAAGAAGCACTCAAAGAATAACTAGAAGAAAAGGACAAGATCATTGGAAACTTGGAAGAAGAGGTTGTCACACGAAGAAAGGATATTCAAAAGAAAAATATGCAGAATAGCTCAAAAGTTCTGGATGAAATTATCAACAGTAAAAAATCTCATCTTGACAAGTTCTAACTTGGATACAATCAGACAAAAAAGGGATCAAACTCCAAAACAACAGAGCAAGAAACAAATCCAAAGAGATATGCAGAAACAATCAAAGAGGATAGGAAGATATACAAGGAAGATTACAAGGACACTCCTCCACCAAGAAGATTCAGATTTCATAATCAACAAAAGATAGATAGGCCTCAAGAAGAAGAAGGATTCATAAGAACACCTCCTTTCAGAAGATCTTCAACTCCCAGATATCAAACTATAATTTTTGGTTTATGTTATGCATGTAATAATTTCGGACATAAAGTTGTGAATTGTAGAGCTAACAACAGGAAAACTAACAACTTTGAGAGTTATACACAAAGGGATTATTCAAGGAGACCTAGTGACACACAAATAAGAAGTTACAACTGGTTTGAATCTTTGAGCACTGAAGTGGAATGTTACAAATGTAACAATTTTGGACACATGGCCAAGGATTGTAAAATGACAGTCCCTCCTAAAGAACCTCAATAGAATAACAACAGTCATAGACAAGAACCTTAGAAAACGACATGGATAAGAAAGAAAGATCAGTATAACAATGAAGAATGCACAGTCGCTCTACAAGCTAAGTAGAAGAAACACAATTGGTATGTTGACAATGGATGTTCAAAACACATGACATGTGATAAAGACAAATTTCTTACAGTACGAAAAGAAAAAAATGGATCAATCTCCTTCGGAAATGATAATTCATCCAAAATCATTGAAGAAGGCACAGTCCAAATTGGGAACAAGAATGAAAAGGCACAAAATGTTCTACTAGTAGAAGATATGAAACATAATCTTATAAGTGTGAGTTAAATTTATGACCAAGGTCATAAACTTACTTTCGATACAGAAAAGTTTGATAAGAAAAGAAGGTTCAGGGAAATTGGTTGGTACAACTGCAAGAACTTCAAACAACATATATGTGTTAAGTGAAATTGGAAATGAAAAGTGTTGTCTAAGAAAGGAAGATGAAAGTTGGCTATGGCATAGAAGAATGGTTCACATGCATTTTGATAACCTTTTCAAAGTCATCAAAAGAGAAGTAGTCAGAGAAATGCCCCAAATCATGAAACCAACCAACACTTTATGCAAGCATTGTCAACAAGGAAAACAAACAAAGACTAGGTTCAAATCAAAGGAATATTCAACAACAAGACCACTGAAAATTGTGCACACTGATCTAGTTGGACCAACTACAACAAAGGGATTAAAAGGTGAAAAATATTTTATGTTATTAGTTGATGATTATACAAGAATGACTGCAGTTTCGTTTCTCAAGAACAAGCCAGAAGCTTTTGAAAACTTCAAGATCTACAAGGAAATGGTTGAAAATGAGATGGATTCAAGAATCAAATGTTTGAGATCTGATAATGGAGGAGAGTTCACTTCAAAGGAATTTATGAACTATTGTAGCAGTCATGGAATAAAAAGGCAATTCTTCGTTGCTAGGACACCTCAACAGAATGGAGTTGTTGAAAGAAAGAACAGGATAGTACAAGAAATGGCTTGAATAATGCTAATGGATTCCAAATTGACAGATATATTTTGGATACAGGCAGTGCATACAATAGTTCACATTCAAAACATAGTAATGCTCAGAAACAACACTGATAAAACTCCTTACGAGCTATGAAAAGGAAGACCAGCAAATGTGAAGCACTTCAGAGTTTTTGGAAGCAAATGCTACATCAAAAGAGAAGATGGCAGAATGGGAAAGTTTGACTCTCATGTGGACAAAGGAATACTTGTTGGTTAATCAAGTACAATGAAATCATACAAGTGTTACAATCTAAGTTTGAACAAATTTATGGAAAGCATCAACGTAATAATTGATGAAATAGGCAAACCAGAATCAAAGGAAGAAGAAAACAAATCAATGGAACAAATTTTCGAAGAAGAAGATGAAAAAGAAGTAGAAGAGGAAGATGAAGATGAAGAGAATCTGACAGAAGCAGAAGAGAAAGTTCAGAAAGTATATCCAAAGACACCTAGCAAACGAGTACAGAAGAATCATCCTTCAGATTAGATTATTGAAAACAAAGATGCAGGAGTTGATACTAGAAGAAAAATCCGTTCACCAGAACAAACACACCTAGAACTCTTATCTACAATTGAACCAAACTGTTTTGAAGAAACCAGCAAGGATAAATTTTGGAATAAGGCCATGGATGAAGAATTGGATCAAATAGAGAAAAATGACACTTGAGAATTGGTTCTAATACCAAAGAATAAGAATGTGATCAACACAAAATGGGCTTTCAGGAATAAATTGAATGAAGATGGATAGGTTACAGGGAACAAAGCTATATTGGTATGTAAAGAATATGCACAGATTGAAGGAATCGAATTTGAAGAGACATTTTCCCCAGTTGCTAGAATGGAAGCAATCTGTTTACTTTTAGCTTATGCATGCTCCAAAAATGTTAAATTATATCAGATGGATGTAAAATCATCTTTTCTAAATGGGGAACTTGAAGAATAAGTCTAAATTGAACATCCAGAAGGATTTCAGTTGTCAGAGAACATATACTATGTATCTAAATTAAAGAAGGCCTTGTATGGTCTAAAACAGGCTCCTAGAGCATGGTACTCCAGACTGGATAAGTATCTGCAACAAGCAGGGTTCATAAAAGGAAGTGTAGACAACAACCTCTACATCAAGGTAAGTCAAGGTAATATTTTATTAATTGAAGTTTATGTTGATGATATTATTTTTGGTAGTGATGATGACAGGTTAAGCCAGAAATTTGCAAAAGACATGCAGAATGAATTTGAAATGTCGTTACTTGGAGAACTATCCTTCTTTCTGGGACTTCAAATACGTCAAAGCAACCAAGGAAATTTTATTTCTCAAATCAAGTATATCAGAGAAATGTTAAAGAGGTTCGGAATGGAAGATTGCAAACCAGTTATCATTCCCATGCAAACCAATTGTAAGTTGAGAAAAGATGATGATTCGAAGTCTACAGATCAGAGGCAATACAGGTCAATGATTGGAAGCCTACTATATGTGACAACATCCAGACCATATGTAATGCAAGAAGTTGGACGTGTGGCACAATTTCAAGCAGCACCAAAGGAATCACATGTATTAGTAGTAAAGAGGATTTTTAGATATCTCAAAGGAACAAAAGAGTTTGGATTATGGTATCCAAAAGGAAAAGATCTATCACTTATTGCCTACACAGATGCAGATTGGGCAGGTTGTATTGATGACTAACGAAGCACCAGTGGAGCAGTGTTCTACTTAGGTGAGTGTTTGGTATCATGGCTAAGAAATAAACAATCATCAGTATCTCTATCTATAGCCAAGGCAGAGTATATTGCAGAAGCAACATGTTGTACACATGTTCTTTCGATGAAACAAACTTTGATAGATATACAGGTTGAGTATGATGAGCCCATTCCAATATATTGTGATAATACAAGTGCCATCAGTATCTCAAAAAACCTGGTGATGCACTCCAAGACGAAGAACATTCCAATCAAGTATCACTTTCTACAGGAATAGGTTGCAGAAAATAACATCAGAGTTGAGTATGTGGGCACAAAAGAACAAGTGGCAAACATCTTTACAAAACCACTTCCACAAGAAGCTTTTGAATTTCGCCAAAGACTTGGAGTTATTTCCACTCCAAAATGAATTCTTTTTGAATGCTTATCTTATATGTCTTAGATGTACATGAGGAAGCACCATAAGAGGACAGTTCAGTTAGGGGGAGCAGCCCTAGATGGAAAGATACCTTTGCCATTGATGACAAAGGGGGAGAGATTTATCAGATGCAGAGGACAAAGGCATGGTTCCAGGGGGAGAATATTTATCAAATGTAGAGGACAGAGGAAAATTTATCAGATACAGAGGATAGAGGAATGGTTCCAGGGGGAGCATGAGTGATATGATTTCATTATTTCATTAGAGTGTTTCCATCAATGCCAAAGGGGGGGATTGTTGATTAAGGTTGGTTGTCATTGATGTCAAACCTTGAACAAAGCCCCGCAGCACAAAGGTTTGGGTAATGGAACCAAGATTTTTTGATGTAAATATGACTCATTATTGTCTTTTCATGGTTGATAAGAAGTAAATATGGATGAACTCCAAAGTGGTCCCCTTATGGTGAAATCCCTCACAGGAAGACACTTTGCGGAGTAAGAGAACCCATGTTTAATTGTGGAATAATGAGATGAAGGAAAATGAATTTGTCAAGTAAACTATACTATATGGATAGTGCTTATTCTTCCATTTCTAGTGGTATGTGGAACGTCACATAACTCATCACAGTTAGAGAGTTATGGCCATGAGAAGTTGGAGACCCCAGGTTTGGGTAATGGACCCAAGTTTGTTTGATGGATAACGGTATGAGTTATGATATATTTTCAGATAATACTATTCTATATGGATAGTAAATGTCATTCCATTTATGGGGGTATGTGGAATGTCACATAACTCCTCATGGTTTGAGAGTTATGGCCTTACGAAGTTGGAGGACCCTCATATGTCATCTAAAAGCCCCAAAAGGTCAAAGTAGTCAAAGTGATTTAAGAGATTTTAAAAGGTAAATAATAAAGTGAAGTAATGAGTGTATTGTAATTCAAAGTGAGTACAAAATAAATTGTTTCAATAATAAATTTAATGGATAAATTAGAAGTGAGTTAACCCTAAAATAAGGAAAGTGGGGCCAAGTGACCTAGAAGATGTTTTTAAGGAAGCTACTTGGAGAGTATAAATAAGAGGCAAGGCTCTCTCATTTTAATAAAAGTTGAGCATATTGAATATCTAAAGGTGTCTGAGGTAACCAAGGATATCTAAGCCGAAATTCTGAGGGAAGGTGAAGAAAAGAAGGCTGAAATGCAAGGTAGGATAAATTCTTTTGATGGTGCTTTCTAAGGTATGTTATTTGCAGGTCATCTCACCATTTTCGCTATAACTTTTTTTCTATAATGATTCAGACCATGAAATTTCTAGTCCATTGAGAAAACATATCCAAGTATCTGTGGTAAAAAATTCATCTTGTGGGTCATTGTATTTTTGGAGTTACACTCTGTGTAAAATAGGGTTTGTGGCTAGTCCTGAAACTAGTCAAAAACAGGTGTTTCGGGTAAAAACGTCATAACTTCTTCATAACAGATCCAAATTCAGTGAAAAAAAATGAGTTGGTTAGGGTAAAATATTTAGTATTCTTTGTAATAGTTTCATATCAATTCAACAAATATTCTATGCGGGGCACGCTCTACAAGGTCGCTCTCTAGAATAAGCTAGAATTCAGCAATGTATGCCATTTTTGCTATAACTCCTTTTGTGAGAGGTTACAAGTAGTGAAACCTGGAGGAATTGCATAAAACACACTGAAGAAAATTGTGTATCAGTTTCAGATATTTATACATTATAGGTACAAAGTTATGATTACTTCAAGTTAGGGTTGTTGACTAATCCAAAACTAGGCATGTGAGACTAAAGAAAAGTTTGATAAAAATGCTAGTCTCTTGTTGTTGAAGTTAAGGAAGGTTTGCAGGAATGTGATCATATACATCAGGTCTATTATAGAGCTACAAATCATATTTGGATGATGAAATTGATGATGTATTTTGGTTGAGGTACATGTTGAGTACATGGTTGAGACAAGTAGTTGATGAGTTGGCACATACATGAGGTGTATATTTGAGGATATTGGTACCTATTGATGAGTCATAGTTGATGAGTAGTTGACACATGATTTGTACATACTTGTTACATGGTTGGATACACATGTTTATGGAACAGGTTGATTACAGGTTATTTGGTATAGGTTGGTGCATGGTTGATGCACTTGTTTATGGTACAGGTTGATTACAAGTTGAGGTACAGGTTGATGCATGGTTCAGATTTATTGGTACAGGTTTACAGTGGTATATCTCACAGTGACAGGTTGACAGTGGTTCCATCATTCTACTTCTACTTTAGGGTGGTTGGACGGGGCAAGGACAGGTGGTTGTAGCCGGAGAACATAGGGGGTTGTAGCCTCCTTCTAGTTGTATCCATAGAATTGGGGAGTTGGAGCTTCCCTTAGGTTGTAGCCTGAGAAACTAGGGGGTTGGAGCCTCCTTCTAGTTGTAACTGGAAAACAAAGGAATTATGTGCTTCCAATGAATGTAATTCTTCAAGACATATAAGAAAAATCATTATGTGGTTTTCTCCCGATTTGGGTTTCCACGTAAAACATGGGTGTACTGTGTATGTGTGTGTTTGTTAATTTGTTCATTGCTTATTTAATCTACAGTTATTGGATGATAATACTTCATTGATATAACACTTGGATTATATGGTTAAAAAGGATTAAATTGCTCTATTATTGATTCACCCCCCCTCAGTAATCCAATAGGAAATGCCTACATACTTCTAACATCAGTCGTAATACCTCTACATGGACTTTTAACAAACTATAGACTGTCCAATCATCCAAGTATACCTCTAGAAACTGGTGGATGAATTCCTTAAACATGGTGATGACTACTCTTGAAAATATTGTTGGTGCATTCTTCAGTCCAAATGACATGACTGTGTACTGGTAGGATCCCCATTCTATAGCAAACATGGTCTTGTTTCTATCTTCCTGTGTTATCTTGATCTGGTGGTAGCTTGAGAATCCATCAGTGCATGAGTAAACTTTGTTTCCTCCTATGTTCTCCAACACTTCGTCCGTGAAAGGTGTAGGGAATGGGTCATGTAGGCATCCATCATTCAACTTCCTCAAGTCGACACATATACTTATCCCTCCTTGTTTTTTCTCCTGAACTACCATTGGAATTATCCATTCCGATTCTTCCATTAGTTCTATGATTCCAACTTCGAGCATCATTTCAATTTCAGCTTTGACTTTCTGCTTATATATCGTGTTCAATCTATATGGTCATTGTCTAATTGGTCTCGCTTCAGGTCTGAGTGGTATCTTCATTTCTCCTAGCTCTCCTTCTATACCCATCATTTCTGTAAATGTTGTGGGAAACAGGTCGCTTTATTCGCGTAGTAACTCTGTTATGCTTTCTATTATTTGCTTATCCCATTAATCTCCAATGTTGGCCATTTTGGGATTCTCAACTATCCCAATGTTGACTTTATTCACCTTGATCGATGTAGCAATGAATTTTGATTCTATAGATGGACCCTCCACTTCTCTTTCTCATTCTGCTTCCTCAATCTGTATACCGCGTGGATGGTCTTCATCTGGTGCTTCCTCCCGCACACGGTAACATGAAAATAGTTCTTTGACTGTCTATTTGTTCCATTGTTGTTTTTCTATTATGAGTTCGACTTTTGGTTCCTTGATGAATATCACCCCTCTTATATGTTTGAGCTACATCTATGTTGGGGTTCTCATGCTCAAATGAAAAAGTGACTGTAAAGTTATGTTGCAATATCATCGAGGTCGGAGTTCCTTTGCACAGTTCCTGGTCTATATACCAGTTTGATGGTATGCCCTCTAGAGTGTGTATGAAATGATGAGGCCATTCCTCTGGGGGTGTCATTTTCCACATCGTTCGACACTTATCCAAGTGTTCTATTGGTTCCCCCTTTCCATCATACTTCTGTTGCTTGTTTTTTTTTTGTTCTGCGCCGAATTTTATGCGCAGTAACCGCTTACATTGGTACCAATCCGTGATTGTCTCTTTGTGTGTGCCCCACCATATTTTGGGTGTGGCCTTGAGTGTTATATCAAGTGCTAATAGTCTCTGATTCTATGAAACTTCATATTCTTACTGTGCCAAGAATACTTCTAGATCATTTACTATGTGGAAACTGAGTAGTTCCCTTATCTTCGTTCCTACCCTTCTTATTGTGTGGTCTATTCGTGCACATATTCTTGTGGAAACTTTGTGTAGCCTTTGTTGTCAGTTCTCTAAACTAGTATCTAAGTCTATCGCACATGAACTAATGCTCCACCAACTGAGTATCCCATCTACAGCTGGGTTCACGTAATCCTCATCACGCATAGTTGTTCTATACAACTGGATGATCTCATCTAAGTCTAAGAAAGTGGGTTCTACAAACCTTTCCCCTTCTAATGGGTCTAATGGTGTGATGATCCTGTATTCACTTGACTCAAATGTCATTTTTCGTGTCTTCAAATTTATTATGGCCTAGTTGTCAAATGCCCAGTCCAAACCAAGCAACGTTGGATATGGTGTTGTGTCGTCCACTATTTCAATCAATTCAAAGTCTTATTTAGTGCACACTCCATCCAGGTCTACCTTCACTCCTTTCAGTCTACCAATCGATAGGACTCTGTGTTGATTTGCTAGTTTCAGTTGCACAGGTGATTATCCTAATGTGGGCTCCCCCATACATTGCCATGTCTTCTTTGGTAATACATTAACTTCATATCCTAGATCTAGTATGATATATCCCATGTTGAAATCTCTGATGTTGGCATTCAGTTTGAACTCCCTACTTGTTCTTCTCCTTGTATGTAGGTGATTGACTATTTTTTGTTCTAGTTTTCTTTTCGTCTGTATACTACATATTTCTAATATGTTTTGCAATATTTTGGCAGATGATGGATCATTCAATACTTTTATACAGGATTGCAAAAATCCTTTAATTGTACTTACTTGTCCCATGGGTTGCATTTAATTGGTATGATACAATAACAGAGGCATGTCATACTCGGGTGCTTCCTTGCTTTGATGCACAGTTGAAGTCGATGCAATGTCGTCCTTCTGAAATTATTGTTTGGCTTGCTTAAATATCTCCTTCTCATTCTACGCGTCGAACTGCTTCCTTGGTTCGACATTCTTCTTCACCCACTGGTGTTGTACTGGCTCTTGTCGGACTGCGTCGTTTCCTGTTTTATATCCTCTATGAGTAACTATGTTGATGTTCCTTCCTTCATCCCTCGCTTCGGCTGAAATAAACTGAACATTCTGGTTGTTCTGGTTCCTCTTTTTCTATATATTTACTAATAATGTCGGACATTCTTCCGTATCATGGTCCGATGCATGACAATACATAGAAGTTGTTGGTGGAAGTGGAAATTCCCTTGCATAATGTCCTGGTTTTTTATAGTTATGACATACCATGGGTCCTATACCTCTTCCAAAACCTCCTCTCACGCATCCTCCACCTCTGTAGATTGCTCGATCTCCTCTTGGCATGTTATACTGAGGCACCTGATTGTATTGCATAGTATTGTACTGAGGTTGTGTTGTGTTGTACTGTGGCTGCACGGTATTATATGGTTGTTGTGAAATATTATATTGTTATTGTGTAGTGTTGTATGGGGATGGAACTTGGTTAAATTGTGGTGCGGATTACCCAGTCATCATTTCTGCATGCACTCTATATGCATCTAATGTCCTCTCTCTCATCAAATCCATAGTTCTACAATCTTTGTCATCATGGCCCAGTAACTTGAAAAGTTGCAATATGAACTCTTTGGGATTGTCTGGTATTTTTGAATCATTGAGTAGTGATATGGATTGTGGCTCGGTTTCTTATAGATTTCACACCATATTCCTCCCGTTGGTAACAGATTTGGCATTCTTGTTGCCATATACTGCGTGAATGTTGGACATTTGTTCTTGTGGTGTCCTTCTGTCCTGCATGTAGTACACCAAACAAGTTCTCATTTTTCCTTACTTTTATTTTGGTTTAGCTGGAAAGCTAAGTTCTTCAAATCCTCCTTTAGTTCTTTGATGGTTGGATCTGTCTGTTGATACTGGTTTTCTTCCAGTTGCAGGGCTACCTATAGAGCCTCTGCCTGCGTCTGAAACTTTTGTTGTCGCAATGGGTATTTTAAGTGTGGTAGCAGTGAATTGACAAACAAGTTCCTATGTTGCATATCAGTCATGAGATATTTCAACTTTCCCTTTAGTCGCTTGAATCTCTCGTCAATATCCCATACAGATTCTCCCGGTTTTTGTCTAATTTCGATCATCTCGCTCATCTACTGATATTCTGAACTTAGCTTCTGAAATTTGTTTATCAGAAATTTCTTGATGTCTGCAATTGTTCTGGTTGTACATGGTGGATTGTTTGTAGCTAAACTCATATACCAATCTAGTGCATGATCCCGTAGTGTAATCGCTAGTTGTGCCAGTTTAGTATCTTTGTATGTGATATGTTTTGGTTCCCAAATATTCTCACAAATGAACAATTTTTTTTCTAGGTCCTCGACGTTTCTCATTTAAATTCTGGTAATCTAATGGTGGGATCGTGTATTTCCATTCTGAACATTGAACTACTACCTCTGCGCGGTGTAGATACTTGACTAGTGTTGCCTGAACTGACTCCTCTAGTTGTTGTTCCTTGTTAAGCCCTAATATTGGCTCATTACCCCTTAATTGGGGCATATTACATTAGTAATGTTATTTTATTTATGTCAGCTTTATTCCATTAGTTGTAATTATACCTCCTAGTCTCCTATATATACCAAGGAGACCTTTTAATTTGGAATCATCTTGTACTTGAACATTTATGTGGGGTAAAAGGAGGTTCCCCCCCCCCCCCGAATAGGCTTGTTATCTGAAATTATCTCTTTTTCAAGGCGTTGAGTACTTATTCTGAGGTTTTTCTATGCTATATTGATATTTCATTCTTAACATATGATATCAGAGCTCAAGGTCTTCGGGTTTTGCTGCTACATCTGAGACACCTTGGAATTTTCGCTATAACTTTTTTTCTACAACGTTTCAGAAGGAACGACTTGTATTATATTTAGTCGACAAATCAAGGTACGTTGGGTTACAATTTCAGCTCCCGAGGCCTTATACTTTTGGAGATACATTCTGTGAAAGATAGGGTTCTAGAATCATCCTGAACTGAGTCATTGTGGAATTTTCGCTATACAAATATTTATGTAACTTTTCAGACCCTGAACTCCAAAGGATATTCACAGAAATTAGTAAGGTATTTGTGGTAAAAATTTCATCTTTTGGGTCATCTTACATTTGTAGATACACCCTGTGGAAGATAGGGTATCTGACTAGCCCTATTGACTAGTCTCAAGAAGATGTTCCAGGTAAAAAAATCATAACTTCTTCCTAGTGTATCCAAATTGAGTGATTCTAGTGTCATTGGATAGTGGATAGTTTGTAGTATTTTTGGTATGAATTTTAGAATTTTATATCAATTATTTTGTGTGGGGCACGCTATACAAGTGAGATCTCCTGGAAAGGACAAAAATCAGCAAGTTGCAGGGAAGTTACCATAAATTCCACTTGGCACTTCCCATTTTGATCAGACCTATGACATTGCAGAGAAGAAATATTAGAGAACTACATAAAATAAAGTTTCATACCCAGAAGGGGAGAAATTTGGGAGATACAACAGAAGAAATATTGTCTAGAAAAACCACCTCAAAATCAAGGTTCAAAAGTGATACTTGGACAACATGCCACCCAAAATGGGAAATTCTACACCAAATAAGCCTCTAGACAATCCTTCTTGGACTCTTGATGAAGGTGAAGAAATGTGTAGGGACATAAATGATTTACAAAAGAAGATAGTAACAAAAGATGAACTACAAGAGATGGAACCTAAGTTGGAGGCAAATATGGATGGTTTAAAAGAGGAGATCATGGAAGTATTGAAAAACAAATTAACAGAGAAGACACCTGAAAATGAAAATGCATCCCATGAAATTCATGATGAGGACACAAGGAAAGTAAATCAAGAATGGAGAAACTCCAACTTTGGGTTGAAGACCAACCATGTTCCTAAGATCGATATGAGGAAGTTTGATGGCAAGGACCCAATCACATGGATACTTCAAATGGAGCATTTATTTGATCTACATAATGTGCCACATACACAAAAGGTATGGATTGCTTCTTTATATTTAGAACCCAATCAATTTGCATGGTATCGATGGCTTTGTTCTCGCAAATCACTTGTCACTTGGACAATTTTCACGGAAGAAATGATAGCACACTATGAGGATATTGTTGACACTGAGAGGGGGGTGAATCAGTATCAAGTACAATTTAAAACCTTTTTCAAATTATAATTAAACCATTCAACTATATCCAATGCGAAATGAACAATAGTATAAGAGTTACACCAATACACCACAATACACCATGCACAATATATGAGAAATAATCAATAGTTATTGTTCAAGGGAAGTAATGACTTCCAAAGGTA
>ML789654.1:374567-385674 GCA_009831015.1 Picea engelmannii
AGTGAAAGAAGTTTTGAATTAGGGGATTGGGTGTTTTTAAGACTACAACCATACAAATAGATGTCCCTCAAGCAAGCCAAGAAGGATAATAAATTATCACCAAAGTACTATGGCCCTTATAAGGTGTTGCAAAAGATTGGTACGATGGCATAGAAATTGGAGTTGCCTGCATCTTCACGAGTACACCCAGATTTCCATGTTTCATGCTTAAAGAAGTTTATAGGTGACAAGATCCCAGTTCAAACTGTATTTCCAGAACTTGACGAGGAAGGAAAAATCATATTGGAGCCTGAAGCCATCACTGACACAAGAATTTGCCAGCTAAGGAATAGATCCATTTCAGAGTATCTCATTAAATGGAGGAAACTACCGGCTGAAGATTCCACTTGGGAAGATGAGTCTTTTATACAGAAACATCCAGAGTTACTCAAGCGTTGCGCACAACACTTGTCTCAAGGGGAGGGGCATGTTAATCCCTAATATTGGCTTATTACCCCTTAATTGGGGCATATTATATTAGTAATGTTATTTTATTTATGTCGGCTTTAGGCCATTAGTTGTAATTATACCTCCTATTCTCCTATATATACCAAGGAGACATTCTCATTTTGAATCATCTTGTACTTGAACATTTAAGTGGGGTAAAAGGAGGTTGCCCCCTCAAAAAGGCTTATTATCTAAAATTATCTCTTTTTCAAGGCGTTGAGTACTTTTTCTGAGGATTTTCTATGCTATATTGATATTTGTTTCTTAACAAGAACCACCATTCTTCTATGGTTTCAAAAATATCAATCCTCCTTATGTCTATCTTCCTGATGGTCATTACACATCTCTCCCATGTGACCTCAACTTATTTACATTTATTAAATAAAGTTTCTATTTATTTTACCTATTGATTACACATGTGGCATATTGGTGATCCCTCAAATCCCCTTCTTTGATATTTGTCCCAAGATATCACCTTTCTTCTAGCTAGTAATGAGAGAAAGGTGGATATTTTTGGCCATATCCACAGGGTCCAAATTTGCTTCTATATATTATCTTTTTCAAGAGAGTTGTTCCCTAATTCCAAGTTATAATATTCTTTTATTGATACTATGCCTCCTCCTATCTGATCCCATCTAACTATGTCATGTTCACGTTTGAAATCAAATTCTTCTATTCTCTAGTTATTCCTCCAAGAGAGAAAATGAATCATGGAAGATGGTAGGTGGCCATTTCTATTATGATTTTTGAGTATGACATCCTATGGAGTATGTTCTTTAACTATATTCCTAATATTAATTGAAAAAATACCAATTCAAGGAGTGGAATAGGTTCCTATTTTTTGTTAGGGTGGCAAGCCCACTAAGTTTGGTCTACTGCAACCCAGAATCATCCCAAAAGAGTTTAGAAGTCCCTTCTTAAACTTCCCAATATAGTGATATTGGACTATTCTTATATTCCTCCATGCATTATTCCATATCAATGAGTCTTACCTAATTCTATCCATTCTTATTAGGTAGTGTTCCTCTACCAACATGGTTACCAACTTGATGAGAATTGTGACCTCAAAACGAGAACTCTAGCCCTAAAACCCCATATTTTTGGGTTAAAAACACTAAAACAAACCCCCAAATTGAAAATTAGTACTACCAATAGCACCATGTTGTTTCAAGGTTACAATTACAAACTTTTAAAACCATGGTCTTAAATGTTCTTAATGTCACTAACAAAAACCTTAAAATCAACCCTCAAATCAAAAAGTAGTGCTACCAACAACACCTTTTTTTCCTAGGTTAAAATTGCAACCTTTTGCAATCATGGCCTTAAAAACCTTTAATGTTGATAACCAAAACATTAAAATCAATTGTTGAATAAAAAACTGTCTCTACTGGTGGCACTCTATTTTTTCCAGGGGTTAAAATTACAACTTGTTTGACACCATGACCTTAAAACTAGATGTTGTTGCAACAAAAATATTAAAATCAACCCCTAAATCAAAAAGTTGTTCTACTATTAGTGAAACCAACCCCTAAATAAAAAATTGGTGCTACTATTAGTGACACCAACCCCTAAATAAAAAAGTGGTGCTACTAGCAGTGACCTTCCCTACCCCCACCCCTTTTTTCGAGGTTAAAATTGCAACTTTTTGAAACCATGACTTTAACAAAAAGTATCATTATAGCCAAATAAAAAATTCAACCTCTAGATTGAAAATAAGTCAATTTAATAACACCCCCTTCATTCTTTTAACTCAAAATTGTATCATTTTTTAAACTATAGCATAAAAAACCATTATTGTTGCAAACAAAATTATATTAAAAAATATATATATAGAAAAAGAAAAAAGAAAAAAAATGAAAAGAAAGAAATAATAAATTTAAAATATATTGAAGAAAGTATTTTTTAACATAATTAAAAATAATTAAAATGAGAATTATTTACCCTCTTTTTAAAACAAAAATATATGAAAACATTTAAAAATTTAAAATTAAAATAAAATACTTGATCATAACAAATTTAACAAATAATAATTTTAATGATGATGATGATTAATGTCCACTGAGATCAAATTTTGTCTATCATACCTTAAGAAGGTAAGGGATTACTTGAATTTATTTAGAATGTTATTTCTATGCTAAAAATAAATTAAGAGAAGCATTCTGAAATCACCATAGTTATGTTGAGTTAGAATGTTAGAAAGGTTGGTATTGTAAAATATATTTTGTAATTGAGATCTAATTTGAGAATATGTTGGTCATTCTAAGAGAATGTTTTTTTCATCTTCAACCCTCTTAGTGTTACATAGAAGATTGATTCTTTCATCCCATGGAATTTTGGGAATCTCCCGACACCCAATTTCACTAAGGAGCTCATGAGAATTTGCTCTTATTTTAGAAACGTAAATTTTCTTCTTTACATTAGTCAAAGCAAAGATATATTTTTGATATTCTAGATTAGGGTTGATCACCTCCTTATAATATCTTAATTTTGTTTTTTCCTCTAACTCTTTATTGCACCACGATTTCTTCTTAAATTTAAATGTAATAATATTTTTAACATTACCCTTATTTTAGAGTATGATCTCTTCCTTTATTCCCCAAAATTCACATCAATATAAAATAATAGGAGTAATGAGAGTCTCAAAGAGGATTTTTTTCTTATCCCATATCCAAAGGTTCATTGATTTACAATTGTTTTCAAACCCATAATAATTTTTCTGCCCTCCATTTATCCCTTTTTCAATGTTATAGTTCCAAGTGAGTTTGTGATGAATATCAATTATCAGATATCAGTATGAAGGCATTTCCTCCAAGTTGGTGTTTTCATATATGAAAGTATCGAGGTGATATCTTGTATTTAATTACCATAACTTTCATTTTCTTAAGATTAATAGTCATACAATTGGAGCAAAAATCCTTAAGGAATATTATTTTCTTGCCAAGATCATAGGGACTCCTCACCATAATAAAAAAATCAATGGAATAAAGAAGAAGAATAATGACTATACCAGAAAGAATTGGGTTGACACAACCTACTTCTTCCAAACAATCTTCCAACTTGTCAATGTATATGCCCAAAGGGTTGGGGGTAAGGAACGACCTTTATTAACTACTATATTACAGTTAATTTCTTCCAACCAATCCTCAATGGTCCTAAACTTGTAAATAATGTTATTATACAACCTTGTCACAACATCCCTCAAATCAAAAGGAACTTTTAGCTCTTCCAACCTATTCCAAAGGTTTGTCTTGGGCACTGTTGGCAGCCAATTCACATTTCTATACTGTCCTTATAAGTTGCCTACACCAGTGTTTTGCAAACTTTGATTTTCGTCGCAATCCTCGGAAGAAAATAACACCATTGTTTTTGCGTTATTTGCACACCTGCCTTTGTTCTTGTTTTCACGACTGCAAGCGTGAAAAATTTGATTTCGAAGTCATATTAAAATCATCACTAGATTTTTATGGTCACTCTTGTCTATATGTTCATTGCATTTCCAATTTAATTGTGGTTATACAGTTGACAAGACCCCAAGATTCTTTACTTTTGGTATTTTTGTTGTTAATATGATTTCAATTTTTATGAGACTGTGATGATTTCCTAAGGATTGTGATTCAATCATTGATTTATTGGTGGTTTGATGTATCTTGATCAAATTCGTTGGCACATTGGTTTCATGAAAACTCATTGACATTATGGATTAGACCCTTGGCGCAATCATACCACACAAACGCATATTTGATATGTTCGAGCCCTTGGTGTTGATTTCGAATTATTGTTTTGATTTTAAAATCTATGCAAACGCTTTGCTTATACGAATTTTTGGGTCGAATTACCATAGATTTCATTGATCGATCGAATGGCATGGTTTTTAACATATGCAATAGTAATTTTTGAATCATTATATGCGTCGCCGGTTGTACTGTGGGAAATGATTGTTTTGCATGGGTTGATTTAGCTCCACCACCTTCGCACATTCTGTCATTAATGCTTTCCCCCTATCCCGGGTCACCTCTGTTAGTTTTCGGGCGAGCCTGTGAGTTATCAACCCTGCATATACTCTGTTCAAACCCTTACTCGTGCACCCTGCTCACCGTGTGCTCCCGTCTATGACGTCGGTGGTACGCATAGAGCCAAACGGTAGTCAAGCTCTGTTACTATTCGATAATGCCCGTAAGGATTTGGAAAATAGTGGTTGGCTGGTGTTTATACAGAGGTTCGAGGGTTTCAACATTTTGGTTGCCCACCAATTCACCCTCACCTTTGATGGGTGTAGGGATAAATTCGGTGACATACAGATCGATCTCAATGAGGAATTCATCAGCTCTGCTACATAACTGGCAGTTATAGGCCAACGATGGTTTAAAAACTCCAAAGTCGAAGAGGTGTCGTGGCCATTACTATTTGTATCAAGAAAGGTTGTTTCCTGTGATAAAGGTATGCCTATTTCTACCCTCAAACCCAGGTGGCACGATCTTTTGGTAATCGTTAAACAGTTTGTGACTTGTGAAGGTCGGTATGGCTTAGTATTTCTGTATCACCTCCGGTTATTGATGAATTTCATGGGTTATCCTTTGAACATGCCACATTACTTCTTGCGTAGTCTTTACAAGATGTCTAAGAGAATCAAGCGCGAGAAGGCTGATAGAAGCCTTTTTCATCACGGCTTGATTAAACTCATCATCATCCACCATTTGAGCCTTAGTGGCGATAATTGGCAAGCCTTTCTATCTAGAAATGGCTTTGCTAATCTAGAGTCTACTCAAATCGATAAGGTTGTGGTCAGTGAGACTTTGGCTGGACCAGCCGTGCCACTTCATATCCTTCTACCCCCTGTCAAACCCTTAGTTTTCCCCAATTTGGATATACCCGATACTACTGTCGACCCGGGTGCTAAAGAAAAGACTGAGGTCGTTAAAAAGCCTATGAGGAACAAAGGTAAGAATCATACTACTGTCAATAGTAGGGGTAAGAAAAATGCCTGGTTGATATCAAGACTTGCTCGGAACAAACCTAAACAGAACATCGACCAAAATCCCATAGCGTCGAGCGAGGACTCGGACTCCGATATCGAGCATTTTCTAGCTGAAGAGTACCCCTGTTCCCATGGCCTAGGCTCTATGAAACCCTATGACTATGTCTCTAACTTACCCCCTTGCCTAAAAAATGACCCAAATTACCCGGGAATCAAGTTGTACAATGAAACCCCTAGTGACTTAAAAAAACCCTCCCCTGTTATATTAAAACCCGAGCAACCATCATGTGTCCAATGTAATGCTTGGCTAGAGCGTTATTACACCGATGTTCCCTTGTTGCAATCAAATATCAAATTGTTAGAGGAACGAGTGACATCGCTGGTGAAGGAGAACAATAGACTTCAAGCCAGTGAAAAGAAAGAAAAAACCACCGGTTCAATTGTCTTCAGGAACGTCAAAGTTGCAACGGCCTTTGTCAATTCCAAGTTGTCATGATCGAAGCCTTTTCTTACTGCTCGGGTATGAATTTCAATATTATTTTCATTTTATGAGTTGGTTTGGATTAATATAATCGATTGGACTTGCTTTCAATAGCTCTGCTCGTTTTGATTTAAAATAACTATGTTGCTTTCATTTTACCAAAACAATTTCATTATGAATCATGAGTGGGAAATTTGTTTGCTAAACTCGGACACAGCTATGATTTAGTTAATGAGATTCTAGTGTGCTCAGATTAGTATAGGCGATGGAGTTGTTTTTTATTCTGATTGGTTTGTTTTGAAATAATTTTGTTAGGATAATCGTTTTGGTTTTGATTTCGATTAGTTTTGTTTAACAATCTTGTTGACTGCAATTTACTAGGAACGATTATGTTTTGTATTGAATCAATATTTTTGTTTTGTATTGCGTTTGACCTGTACACAAGATCTGTTTGGTAAATACGATTTTGCATAATGATTGTGTCGGTCCCAAATTGGTTTGATTCATTTCTTTTGGTTGAACCTGAAACGATATTGTATTCCCTCGATTAGCAATGATCGTTTTCATATGCATTAAAGATCAATTCGAGGTAGTTCTATCAATTTTACATTACGAACAAATGATGATCATGTTAGTTTCGTTTCAAATTCGAAAAGATTTTGTTAATGGCTGAGGCAACATGAACTATCGCATAAATGATTTGTTTAACCGATTACGATTTGTGTCGATTGGAATTGGTTCATGAAAATGATTTCATTACTTTCAAAATATCTAATCGACTCTATTTACCACGAATTGGTGATAACAAATGTTGAATAGAGTGCATGTATTTCTGTTACCTTTCGGTTGACCATGATTTCCTTTGTTTCAAATTAGCATAGAAGTTTTGATTTGAATGATTCGTTTGGTTTCCAATTATCAATTAAATATTTGTTTAATAGTTTGAATATAATTCTTTAAGTTTTGGATTGATTTTAAAACAATTTTGTGCTCAAATTAGACCAGCTACAGAATCGCAAGATTCTGTAGCTAGTCTTAAGAATTAGATTTTGTCAATTTTATCAATAAAATATCCTCTAATCTTGTCTATTCTTGTCCTCTTTCAGGTACATACGAATTACAGTGATCAATTGGGCATGCTGTGGCAGTTTAGGAGATACTTTGGATATAGTTTTGTTTTAGATTGTTAGCTTGAGTTAGAAATAGAGATTTGGGATATTATCGCCAGATTTTTGTAAACTATTTTGATAATTCCCACAGGGATGTTTTACCCTATGGGAGGTCTTTAAATACTAGTCATTTTTTGTAATGAACCCATCATCATCATTGTTGGGAGAACCAGATTATGGATTTATAATAATACAGACTGGGATGAAAGTTGATGTCTTGTTACAGCTTTCGCTTTCAATATATCAAACTTTTGTTTCAAGCTTTATTCATATCAGTTTGCAATTAATTATAGACTACTTTAGCTATCGTAATTCTTTGCAGGTTGATGTGACCTGGTTTATGTGTTATCCATATCTGATCTCTCCTATTTTAAAAGTACAGCAGTTACTTTGTTTCAGTTTAATGAATTACAGTTTTACCTTTTTCATTAAATGAATCATTTTGTACAAGTCTCCGCACACAGATTTATCTAAATGCGATGATTTGTAAATTATAAGATTGTTGTAATTTTTTATGTCTTGTTTGCCTTGTCATTTATATTTGAAGAGCACAGCTGCTTCTTATTTACGAGAAGTTCGTGAATAATCTGGTGTGGGTTTCCTCCCACCAAACGGTTGAATCAA
The DNA here is from genome assembly GCA_009831015.1 of Picea engelmannii. NCBI lineage: Eukaryota > Viridiplantae > Streptophyta > Pinopsida > Pinales > Pinaceae > Picea > Picea engelmannii. Next base: position 382,303 of record ML789654.1, read on the forward strand.
CTACTGCATACAGGGCAAACCTAAAGCGTTACTTCAGGTCAGTTTGTTATTTATTATTTGATAGTTAATTTGTTAGTATAATATAATTAGTTTAGATAGATATAATGTATAGTTCAGATTTGTAGTTAGAGTTATTATTTTAGTTGCTTAGCTCAGATAGTTTTTATTCTTATTCTTTTTCATAAAATTATAAAAGTCAAAAAACAATGGTTTCGTTGTCTCAGGACAGATTACAAATGATTTTTGCAGGTTTTAATTTAAATATGTAATTTGTAAATATTGTATATTTGTAATTGAAGTTGATTCTGTTAATAATTAAACATTTACTTTTATAGAATTATAATTGTATGATTTGGGTAATAGATTGTATATATGTAGTTTAGATTTGTTTATTAGTTTGTTTTAATTATTGTTTTCATTTAGATTAGTTCCTTAGTGTAGTTTTCATTTGTTTTCTAGGACTTAGATCGACCAACGGAGCCTCTAAACCTGTCAGGGTGGTTCATCCCAAACGGCTTGGGTTATTTAGACAACCCCGGACCGGATCCACTCTTCCAGTTGGCGAGCGTTCAATTTCGTCCGTCAACAAATGGCGCTAGAAGGAGGGCCTGAAAGTTATTGATGGCACGAGGCGGTCGTAAGACTCCTCCACCACCTAATCGCTCACCTATAGTGACAAGAAGTCATTTGAATGATAATATCCCCCCTCAAACAGAAACCACATCAAACGATGATCCACGGATCACAATTGAGCCAGCAACCCCAAATCCTACAGGTGGTGACATACAAGAGATTGTCCACCAATCTCTCATAAGAACTCATAGTGCCTTAGCCCGTTTGAGGAAACCAAATTGACCTTTGGACCAACCTTTAGATTTCTCTGATATCAGAGAACAAATCAGAGGCACTAACCTCACTGTGAACCCTATAGATCCAATCCTCACTCCTGTTGCAGGGCGATCTGGAATACCTCCCTCACCACCTCCCTCATATCCTTCTTCTTCGGGAGAAGACTCCTCTGACAAAGGCAGTTCCCCTTCACAGCCTTCCACACCACTTACACCAATGGCCAACCAGAAAAACCCTGCTAGACCTTGGCTTGACCAGGATGCGGTAGATGTACCTGGAGATCAGCATCCCTTACCTAAACATCCAGAGAAGTGGCTTCCCAAGTTTGACCCTGACTCTAAACAGATCGTTGAAGATCACATTAAAAATTTTATGTTAGCCATAAGACTCTGCAATGTCGAACATGAAGACGTAGTCTGTAGGTTGTTCCCCTATACTTTCGAAGGCAATGCATCTACATGGTACTCTGCCCAGTAACCCCATACCATCGTGTCTTGGGAAAAGTTCGAGTCGTGCTTTTTGGAAATGTTTAGAGACGGTAAGCCTCTGGAAATCCTAGTCATGGACCTTTCTAACTTAAGAATGAACCCGAAAGAGAAAGTTAAAGACTTTAATCAAAGATTCTTAACACTTAAGAACCAAATCGCTACGGATTCGATGCCTGCCGAGAATATTATAATAACATATTACACTAAAGCTTTGCATCAAAGTATATCCATTTGGGTTAAAAGATCTAAGAAAGCCACGTTGTTAGAAGCCTTCGAGGAGGCCAGACAGATTGAAAAATACATACTTAGTCTAAAAGACGCTACTAGCAACGAAACAGAGACTAGTTCATCTTCCAAAAAGAAGATCGAATCCTCCCTAGACCTGCTCAAAGTAAAGCACAACCTGAAAGCTCTGATTTAGAAAACTTAACTAAAGTCATTCAAAAACTGTCAAATCAAGTTATAGATTTGAAAAGGACAGTCGAAGAAACTTCCTCGAGAAAAGGTCCTTACAAGCCCACGTTCAGGAAGCCTTTCCCAACCAACCGACCTAATCTGAATACTGAGGGCCTTAATCTAGAAATTCTGCAATACGCCCTTCAAACAATTCTGGAAGCCCATGATAACTTGATGCCTCCTTAGATTCCTGAGGATTTTGTTGAACAAGAGACAGTTCAAGAAGAAGAATCTTCTCCAAACATTTTTGGACACTTCTCGGATAGCATCTTTCAAGCTAACTTTGAGACAGTCCATCCCTACAATACTAGGAGTAAGATAGAAAACAAACCTTCTTCCGAAAACACTACGACTTTGCCTCAAAAGCAATCTAAACCAGCTAAGACTAAACAAAGTCATGTGAGCCTCAACTTAGATTATGATTTAGTTGAAGACCTCAAAAAGTTAGGGGCTAACATTACTATCTATGAGTTATTGAAATTTCCATTTCTGCTACAAAAAATGTTACAGAATATCGTAGAGAATGGCAAAAATGGCAATTCAAGTGGTAACAAGGTTGTTCAGAAAAAAGTTCCTCAGAAGACTTCCACTAAAAATAATCCTGATCCTCAAGACAAAGGAAGCCTTCCTGTAAATAATGTAAATAATGTAGATAAAGTAGCTTTAGAAACTGCGAGTAAAAAACCACAAGCTACCACCCTTAGTACTCGTAGAAATGTACCTCCATTTTTGTTAACTTTCGAAATCTTTAATAGAAACGTGCACAATTGTATGGTAGACTCAGGAGCGTCATCCAATGTGATGCCATGGTCTGTGTGTCAGAAGATTAACGCTGAAGTTGAACCATCCACTTTAAAAATCATACAACTTGATTGAACCAGTGTTAAAGTTGTAGGCGAATTAAAGAATGTGCTTATAAGATTATCGCCTAACCCCAAATTTCATCAAGTTATTGATATTATTGTTGTGGATATTCTAGAAGTGTATGGTCTGTTTTTAAGCAGGGACTATTCAGAGCAGTTACACGGCTATTTCGCGACAGATTGGTCTCACCTGTGGCTTCTAGATAACGGCAAGCCCAACAAGATCAAGGTAAATCGTGAACGCTACCTTAAGTTCACGGTCACAGATCTGAATGATCCCAATGAACCATTTACACCTTCTGCCGATTCACCCGAAATACAAGGGATGGATACCTTTTTCGGCAATTTCATGGTCGAGGCTTCAGCTATCACCAACCCAGAACAGCAGTCCGAGATTGTGGCATATGTGCAGCCAGCAGCTTCTACACAACGGTCTCATGCACCCGATAAAAATCAAATTCGGTCTCTTTATCTTGACAGGTCAAAGTCCAAAGAAGGAGTTGGTGCAGGTTGTGTCATTATTGATCTGGCAGGTAACAAAATGATGCAGGAGCATCCGCACCTCGTCGTGCACGCCTGCACGGGAAGATGGAAAAGACTTCAAAGGGAGACGTCAGGGTCACGGTCGTGACTATTTTGAGGAGCGCCGTCGATTGAATAAAAGAATCCATATTTAGGCGTACTTATGTATCAATTGGGACCTGGAGCAGATAAGC
>ML789654.1:392571-404360 GCA_009831015.1 Picea engelmannii
GGTCTCGGGAACCCGGGAAAAAGACATTCGACGTCGGGATTCGCGAGAGGCGAGACTCCGATTCTTCTCCTCAGGCAAGTTATAAAGGGGGAAGCGTGTGTGAGAGAGACTGTGGGTTGCGAAACCCCGAAAAGGGGAGGAAGTTTCATTTATTAAATTGTTCAAAGAATTTAAAGATGTCTTTGTGTGGACGTATGATGACCTTAAAACTTTCGACCCTAACATCATACAACACGTCATTCCTATGAAATCCCAAACCTTACCCTTTCAATAGAAATTAAGAAAAATGCACCCTAAGCTCGAACCGACCGTCAGAAAAGAACTAAATAATCTTCTGAATGCTAAGATAATTTTCCCTGTTAGGCACACTCAATGGGTTTCTAACCTTGTCTCTGTCTGAAAGAAAAGAAGGGAAATTCAACTTTGCGTCGATTTTTGAAACCTTAATAGAGCGTTTGATAAAGACAATTATCCTATCCCACCCATGGAATAGATCCTCCAACAGGTATCTGGTTCTGAGAGGCTATCTTTATTGGATGGTTTCTCAGGGTACAACCAAGTCCTGATGTCTCCTCCAGACCAACTTAAAACTACCTTCCGCACTCCATGGGGCACCTACGCTTATCGAAAAATGCCCTTTGGACTGATTAATGTCGGTGCCACTTTCCAGAGAGCAATGGACATTGCTTTCCAAGGCTTAATCAATCAGTTCGTTGTAGTTTAATTATATGACGTTACTGTATTTTCTAAAAACAAAACCGATCATCTAACTCATTTAAGAGTTGTTCTACAACGATGTCGTAAATATGGCATCTCCTTGAATCCTAAAAACTCCATCTTTGCAGTAGAACAAGGTAAACTCTTAGGATTTATTGTGTCAAGCAAAGGAATGATTATCGACCCCGAAAGGACCCAAGTCATCTCAAAACTTCCCCCTCCTACTTCCAAAAAGTCTATGCAGTATTTCTTAGGCCAGATTAACTTTGTGAGGAGATTCGTCCCCAGCTTCTCCGAAATGGTCAGACCTTTACAGAATTTAATTAAGAAAGATGCACAATATCATTGGGGATCCATAGAAAACCAAGCTTTTAATTCAATAAAAAAAGGCCATAATAGACGCTCCTTCTCTCATGAGCCCCGACTTTTCCCAAGACTTCACGCTCTACATTTTTTCTTCTGACCGCTCCTACGCTGCAGTCCTAACTCAAAAGAACGGCGAAAACAATGAAGTAACCATTGCCTTTATGAGATCTTCTTTCAAAGGCGTGGAACTTAATTACCCAGCGGTAGACCAACAAGCCTACACTATTTTCAAAGCAGTCAAGCACTTCCAGTCTTACCTTTTGAAATCCAAGACGAAAGTTATTGTCCCTTACCCAGCCGTCAGGAATTTGTTAGTGCAGAAAGAACTAGGTGAAAAGAGGGCTAACTCGGTTACCTCCTTACAGGAGTATGACATAGAAATTACCCCAGCTCAAATAGTGAGAGGCCAAGGGTTATGCAAGTTAGTTTTTGATTCAGCAGCAGGACAGCAAGAAGAAAACGATATGTCAAACCTAGGACAGCATAATCAAAATGCAATCTCCTGCGCCAAAAACTCTGTCAATCCCTGGTATGATGATATAAAATTCTGTCTTGAACATGGGTCAGCCCCCCATCACCTAGATCCCACTAAAAGAAGAGCGTTGAGATTAAATTCTTCCTCCTTTCATTTGGTTAATGGTATCTTGTTTCGTCAAAATTTTGATGGCGTACTGATGCGCTGTCTTGAGAAAGACAAAGCAGAGAAAGTCTTACTAGAGTTGCATGCAGGAGAAGCTGGTGGTCATTTTGGTGGTGACACCACTGCCCATAAAGTTTTGAGAGCCAGTTATTACTGGCCCACACTTTTTAGAGACGCCCATGTCTTGTGTCGCAAGTGTATTATTTGTCAAAAAGCATCAGGGCGGTTATAGAAACCAGTCTTTCCTCTGCAGCTCGTTTCAGTAGACTCCCCTTTTCAGCAGTGGGGCCTTGGTATCATAGGTCCAATCAATCTTCCATCCTCACAGCAGCATAATTTTATCATAATAGCCACAGATTATTTCACCAGGTGGTCTGAAGTTGTCGCATTAAGAACTGTGAATACCAGTCAGGTAATTGCCTTTCTAATTTCGAATATTATCACTCATTTTGGTATCCCTGATTGTTTAGTATTCGAAAATGCTTCTTACTTTTTGTCTCTTGAGATGATCGAGTTCGCTTTAGAAAAAGGAATTAAATTGAAGTATTCTTCTAGCTATTACCCCCAGGGAAATGGATTGGTAGAGTCAACAAATAAGAATTTGATTAAAATCATCAAGAGAACGGTGGCTAAAAATCACAAAAACTGGCACAATGAACTGTTAAACGCGATTTGGGCTGATAGGGTAACACCAAAAACTATTTTAGGTAACTCTCCATTCTTTCTCGTTTATGGCAGAGAAGCAATTCTACCACCACACATTCTTCTTCCCTCACTTTAGCTATCGCAGAAAATTCCAGAAGAAGATTGTCCCCCTTTGGAAAATCGGATTAACGCTTTAATGAAACTAGAAGAGGTAAGAGATCAAGCTAAACGTAAGTCAGATCAGCATCAACTAGTGGTCAAAATTTGGTTCGATTCTAACTCTGCCTCTGATAGGAACTTCGAAGTAGGTGATCTCGTCTTGAAATGGGACAAACCACATGAGGGAAAGGGAGAGCACACGAAATTTCAAAACTTATGGCTTGGACCATTTTTAATTGCTGAGAAGTTGGGTCCCAGCTCTTTCCGATTGCAGAATCTAGAGGGGCAACCTGACACCTATCTGGTGAATGGTCAGGCTCTGAAAAGATATTTCACTTGATGACAACCCTTTGTATACTATGTACATACTTTTCTTTTGTTTTCTTTTCCTTTTTTTGTTTTGGCTTTGATTTCTCCTTTTCGCTTATCAGTTTTGCTTTTGGAAACACATACCTGCATTTTTTTTTGAACTATTCGGACAAGGTAAACAGAAAATTCCTTCACTGAAATGACTGCTGAAAAATGGTATAAACATCAATTGTACACTTCTGAAATTTACATCTGTGTTGGCAAAAAGTTTGTTGTTTGAAAGAAATTGACTGATTTCAATCTCTGAGATAAGCCTGCTGCGATCATCCATTATCTTTTTACTTTGTCCCTATTCCTTAAGGGAATGACTCAGAAGATGTCTCTCTACCTTAGAAAGTTGGTTCTGTAAATAAACCATATCTGGATCTTAATAAAGGACAGTTCTAAAAAAATAAAATTATTGAGGTCTATAAAAAATACGCTAAAATATCATAATTTTCAGCGTCACCCCGCTCGACTATATACCTTCAAAAAACAAAATAAATCATTAAAAGAGCTGTGGGAAGTGCTTGTAAACCCGTCGGGATATTGAACAGGTCTGCTGGCAGTGGGTAAATGCATGCATGACACCAAAACAATGTCATCGAGGTATTGAACAGGCCCGCTGGCAGCGAAGCAATGTCAGGTATATGAAAATTTGCAAATATGAAACCTCTTGACCCTAAAACGTCCTTTATTCTGATCTGGAACTTCTTGGCAGGATACGGATATCAGAGTGGGTTAAATGGCAACCCTGCCGAGGCTATGGATGCCTGCTGGCAGTAGTGGCCCTGTCAATAGTATTGGAGATTTTATCTTTAATATCGTACCTCACTTGTCTTAAGACTATTATCATTTCTCATCTTTTAAACATTGTTGGAATATTTGGTTAATGATGATGTTTATGCGATTTTCTGGTTGTTATTTTTGAGTTTGAATTTTTCTCATTATCATGATCAGAATTTGTTCTTTTAGCAGAGATAACTGCTTCTACCAATGTTTCGCCATTGTTGGCAGCCAATTCACATTTCTATACTGTCCTTATAAGCTGCCTACACCAGTGTTTTGCAAACTTTGATTTTCATCGCAATCCTCGGAAGAAAATAACACCATTGTTTTTGCGCTATTTGCACACCTGCCTTTGTTCTTGTTTTCACGACTGCAAGCGTGAAAACTTTGATTTCGAAGTCATATTAAAATCGTCACTAGATTTTTATGGTCACTCTTGTCTATATGTTCATTGCATTTCCAATTTAATTGTGGTTATATAGTTGGCAAGACCCCAAGATTCTTTACTTTTGGTATTTTTGTTGTTAATATGATTTCAATTTTTATGAGACTGTGATGATTTCCTAAGGATTGTGATTCAATCATTGATTTATTGGTGGTTTGATGTATCTTGATCAAATTCGTTGGCACATTGGTTTCGTGAAAACTCATTGACATTATGGATTACACCCTTGGCGCAATCATACCACACAAACGCATATTTGATATGTTTGAGCCCTTGGTGTTGATTTCTAATTATTGTTTTGATTTTAAAAGCTATGCAAACGCTCTGCTTATACGAATTTTTGGGTCGAATTACCATAGATTTCATTGATCGATCGAATGGCATGGTTTTTAACATATGCAATAGTAATTTTTGAATCGTTATATGCGTCGTCGGTTGTACTGTGGGAAATGACTATTTTGCATGGGCTGAGTTAGCTCCACCACCTTCGCACATTCTGTCATTAATGCTTTCCCCCTATCCCGAGTCACCTCTGCTAGTTTTCGGGTGAGCCTGTGAGTTATCAACCCTGCATATACTCTGTTCAAACCCTTACTTGTGCACCCTGCTCATCGTGTGCTCCCATCTATGGTGTCGGTGGTGCGCATAGAGCCAAACGGTAGTTTATACAGAGGTTCGAGGGTTTCAACCTTTCGGTTGCCCAACAATTCACCCTCACCTTTGACGGGTGTAGGGATAAATTCGGTGACATGCAGCTCGAGCTCAATGAGGAATTCATAAGCTCTGCTACAGGACTGGAAGCTACAGGCCAACAATGGTTTAAAAACTCCAAAGTCGACGAGGTGTCGTGGCCATTACTATTCATATGAAGAAAGGTTGTTTCCTATGATAAAGGTATGCCTATTTCTACCATCAAACCTAGGTGGCACGATATTTTGGTAATCGTTAAACAGTTTGTGACCTATGAAGGTCGGTATGGCTTAGTATTTCTGTATCACCTCCGGTTATTGATGAATTTCATGGGTTATCCTTTGAACATGCCACATTACTTCTTGCGTAGTCTTTACAAGATGTCTAAGATATTCAAGCGCGAGAAGGTTGATAGCATCCTTTTTCATCACGGCTTGATTAAACTCATCATCGTCCACCATTTGAGCCTTACTGGCGATAATTGGCAAGCCTTTCTATCTAGAAATGGATTTGCTAATCTAGAGTTTGCTCAAATCGATAAGGATGTGGTCAGTGAGACTTTGGCTGGACCATCCGTGCCACTTCATATCATTCTACCCCCTGTCAAACCCTCAGTTTTCTCCGATTTGGATCTACCCGATCCTACTATCGACCCGGGTGCTAAAGAAAGGACTGAGGCCGTTAAAAATCATGTGAGGAACAAAGGTAAGAATCATACTACTGTCAACAGTAGGGGTAAGAAAAATGGTCGGTTGATATCAAGACTTGCTCAGAACAAACCTAAATATAACATCGACCAAAATCCCATAGCGCTGAGCGAGGACTCGGAATCCAATATCGAGCGTTTCCTAGCTGAAGAGTACCCCTTTTCCCATGGCCTAGGCTCTACGAAACCCTATGACTATGTCTCTAACTTACCCCCTTGCCTAAAAAATGACCCAAATTACCCGGGAATCAAGTTTCACAATGAAACCCCTGGTGACTTAAACAAACCCTCGCCTGTTATATCAAAACCCAAGCAACCATCATGTGTCCAATGCAATGCTTGGCTAGAGCATTATTACACCGACGTTCCCTTGTTGCAATCAAAGATCAAATCGTTATAGGAATGAGTGACATCGCTGGCGAAGGAGAACGACGGACTTCAAGCCAGTGAAAAGAAACAAAAAACCACCAGTTCAATTGTCTTCAGGAACGTCGAAGCGGCAACGACCTTTGTCATGATCGAATCCTTTTCCTACTGCTCAGGTATGAATTTCAATATTATTTTCATTTTATGAGTTGGTTTGGATTAATATAATCGATTGGACTTGCTTTCAATAGCTCTGCTCGTTTTGATTTAAAATAATTTTGTTGCTTTCATTTTACCAAAACAATTTCATTATGAATCATGAGTGGGAAATTTGTTTGCTAAAATCGGACACAGCTATGATTTAGTTAATGAGATTCTAGTGTGCTCAGATTAGTATAGGCGATGGAGTTGTTTTTTATTCTGATTGGTTTGTTTTGAAATAATTATGTTAGGATAATCGTTTTGGTTTTGATTTCGATTAGTTTTGTTTAACAATCCTGTTGACTGCGATTTACTAGGAATGATTATGTTTTGTATTGAATCAATATTTTTGTTTTGGATTGCTTTCGACCTATACACAAGATCTGTTTGGTAAATACGATTTTGCATAATGATTGTGTCGGTCCCAAATTGGTTTGATTCATTTCTTTTGGTTGATCCTGAAATGATACTGTATGCCCTCGATTAGCAATGATCATTTGCATATGCATTAAAGATCAATTCGAGGTAGTTCTATCAGTTTTACATTGCGAAAAAACGATGATCCTGTTAGTTTCGTTTCTTATTCGAAAAGATTTTGTTAATGGTTGAGGCGACATAAACTATCGCATAAATGATTTGTTTAACCGATTACAGTTTGTGTCGATTGGAATTGGTTCATGAAAATAATTTCATTACTTTCAAATTATCTAATCGATTATGTTTACCCTGAATTGGTGATAACAAATGTTGAATAGAGTTCATGTGTTTCTGTTACCTTTCGGTTGACCACGATTTCCTTTGTTTCAAATTAGCATAGAAGTTTTGATTTGAATGATTCGTTTGGTTTCCAATTATCAATTAAATATTTGTTTAATAGTTTGAATATAATTCTTTAAGTTTTGGATTTATTTTAAAACGATTATGTGCTCAAATTAGACTAGCTACAGAATCGCAAGATTCTGTAGCTAGTCTTAAGAATTAGATTTTGTCAATTTTATCAATAAAATATCCTCTAATCTTGTTTATTCTTGTCCTCTTTCAGGTACATACGAATTACAGTGATCAATTGGGCATGTTGTGGCAGTTTAGGAGATACTTTGGATATAGTTTTGTTTTAGATTGTTAGCTTGAGTTAGAAATAGAGATTTGGGATATTATCCCCAGATTTTTGTAAACTGTTTTGATAATTCCCACAGGGATGTTTTACCCTGTGGGAGGTCTTTAAATACTAGTCATTTTTTGTAATGAACCCATCATCATCACTGTTGGGAGAACCAGATTATGGATTTATAATAATACAGACTGGGATGAAAGTTGATGTCTTGTTACAGCTTTCGCTTTCAATATATCAAACTTTTGTTTCAAGTTTTATTCATATCAGTTTGCAATTAATTATAGACTACTTTAGCTATCGTAATTCTTTGCAGGTTGATGTGACCTGGTTTATGTGTTATCCATATCTGATCTCTCCTATTTTAAAAGTACAGCAATTACTTTGTTTCATTTTAATGAATTACAGGTTTACCTTTTTCGTTAAATAAATCATTTTGTACAAGTCTCCGCACACATATTTATCTAAATGCGAAGATTTGTAAATTATAAGATTGTTGTAATTTTTTATGTCTTGTTTGTCCTGTCATTTATATTTGAAGAGCACAGCTGCTTCTTATTTACGAGAAGTTCGTGAATAATCTGGTGTGGGTTTCCTCCCACCAAACGGCTGAATCAACTACTGCATACAGGGCAAACCTGAAGCGTTACTTCAGGTCAGTTTGTTATTTATTATTTGATAGTTAATTTGTTAGTATAATATAATTAGTTTAGATAAATATAATGTATAGTTCAGATTTGTAGTTAGAGTTATTATTTTAGTTGCTTAGGTCAGATAGTTTTTATTCTATTTCTTTTTCATAAAATTATAAAAGTCAAAAAACAATGGTTTCGCTGTCTTAGGACAGATTACAAATGATTTTTGCAGGTTTTAATTTAAATCTGTAATTTGTGAATATTGTATATTTGTAATTGAAGCTGATTATGTTAATAATTAAACATTTACTTTTATAGAATGATAATTGTATGATTTGGGTAATAGATTGTATATGTGTAGTTTAGATTTGTTTATTAGTTTGTTTTAATTATTGTTTTCATTTAGATTAGTTCCTTAGTATAGTTTTCACTTGTTTTCTAGGACTTAGATCGGCCAATGGATCCGCTAAACTCGTCAGGGTGGTTCATCCCAAATGGCTTGGTTTATTTAGACAACCCCGGACCGGATCCACTCTTCCAGTTGGCGAGCGTTCAATTTCGCCCGTCAACAGGCACTATGTCAAAATATTTTCTAAATTTAATGAAACAACAAAGGATATTGGTGTTTTTATTGTGGCACTCCTTCGCAATGATTCTAAGTGTAACAAGGTGGTCTACAATTGAATGATAGCTCCTAAATCCAACCTGGACTTTAGCTTATTTCCATTGCTTTCTATCCATATGCTAATGTTCTTTTCCAAAATAATTACATACAACTTGGCTAGAAAGGGGCTAATCATATCGGTCCCATAATTAGAGGGATTGTTTTTATCCTTACTTTTAAAAATAGGAACAATAAGGGCTTGTGTACAAGGTTTAGGGAATCCTTGCTTGAATTCTAAATTAAAGAGCTTGTGTATGTGAGGAATGAGGATAGGCCCTCCAATTTTTAGATTTCAGATTGGTAACCTTCTATGTCCTTACTTGGTAACCTTCTATGTTCTTACTTGTCCCATTTGGAAGATGCTTAACCCCAAACTCAATGTCTTCCATAGAAAAAACTTCATCTTCTATAAGAATGTTTGGAATTATGTCCACGACGTTAGAGGATTTGTAAATATTTTTAAGGTAGGAATTTATGTCCTTTAAGGGAGTCATATTATTTTCTTTAGTTTTATGATTTAGAATTTTCCTCCATAACTTATTAGGATCAAGTTTAGATAGGTAAAAAATCTTTTCTTTCTTTCTATTTATAAAGTAATTTTTTTCCTTTTAATTAGGGATTTGTATGTATTTATCTTATCAAGTTTTAAAGACTCCTCAAAATCATCCCTAATGTATTTCCTTGGAATTTTACACTCTATTACCGCTCAAACTCTCTCTTAAGATAAATCCCTAACCCCAATGGGAGAGCTTATGGGAAACTCTTAATAAAGCCACCAATTGTCACCTTGGTAGCCTTGTCCCACTCTTCAAACCAATGGAAAGGGAACTATCATATTCTAGGGGGGAATCCCTATGGTCAAACAATCTAAATCCATTGCAAGTATATGAGTATCTTGTTAGATTGAAAATGACTTATGAATCTTTATTACAAATAATCAATTTTCCTTATATGGGATATTAATGATTAAACATGCAAGTTGATTAACACAAGTGTCCCAAAATAAGTTATGAATCAAATGATTTATCCCAAAAAAAACAAATATCCGATTGTAATGTGCCAATACTAAAACAATGCACCAACAATTTTGAAATCAAGTGATCCACAAAATACAGTGGAAAATGAAATGATTATTGACAAGATCAATTTACCAAGAGGTGACCCAAATTTGATAAATGTGCATTATCAATAATGAATAACAATTCCAGATATGAGATTTATTCCAACCGAAAGATCACAAGTGCAAGGAAAATTGTGTGTGTTTCTTCAAAACATGATTCTGTAACTGAAAACATTATCCAAAACAACATATGAATGTTCATGAACCAAGAGAAATATTAGAGTTTAGGAATGTAATGTTGGTGTATATACACAATAAATGTTGTAGAAATTAGAGAATCTATCATCCACGTGAACAATATATTTAAACTTAATATGTAGCAAGAGAATTCATAAACCAATGTTCCAATAACTATTCCAATTCTGCCAACTAATCATCAATTGAGATATCACAGATTTTTTATGTTGTTGTTGTGTTCAAGAAATAGATTAATGTTTAATCAAGTTATGAGGTGTATGTGCTTCAAGTAGCATTCCTTAAGATCGTTATCCCATAAATATTCAAGTTAAATTACTATCACATCTCAGGTTTCCCACAAAATATATCATTTCAATGCATAATTTATTCAGAATGTCTATGCAACCAGATTCCACAAATTAAAAATAGATCATGAATGATGTTATCACAAAACAATTTAGGTTACCAGGTTGTGCCAACTGTGTATAATATTTCTCATGAAAATGTCATTCCTTAAGACTTTTTATATCCCATAAACAGATTAAGTGGATGTGCCAAAATAAGCACAATGATTTCCAAGTCTTATTAGCAATGTTCAAGCATGTTCAATGTGAAACAATATCAACCACGAGGATTCCATATTTAACCCTTTTTTATTGTATTTTAGAACAACAGAATAAGTGTGCTAGATCAACCACAAAAATCAAAGTTGAAGGTGAATTGAATAGGTTTCAAGAAGAGGTAGTTGGAGACCCATTTTCTCTACTTAGATGTTACCGATTTTAAGCCTTTAAATCAACAAAAATGATCAAAATAATTTGCACCATCTCTCCTATCAAACCCTCAATCGGTGAATAAAATAGCCAACATTAAATAATGTGAGTAGTTTAGCATATACATGAAGGCAATTTAAGAACTTATAACATTGATTTGGTTGTGTGATTCATAAAAATTATTAAAACCATGGAATGCTCAATAGGTTTATATGTTAGACACATTTAAACCCTTAATCTAAAGATAACAACCAACAAACATGAATGGAATTTGGGTGTATTTTAGTATGTTTTTAGCAAGTTGTTCCAAGAGTGTTAGCATCAAATTGTCACTTAGGGATGTTTAGATATGAAATGAATCAAAATGTAATGGAAGAAGTGTTATATTATATCAAATCCCAAGTTTATTGTTGTCCACTAAATACACAAAAAAAAGTTTGTTGTTTGTATGTTAATTTAGGGAAAATTGTTCAATTTATTTATCATGTTGTTACAAATCCCTATAGCTATATAATAGAGAGAATATGTAATGTAAAGGTAAGTTGGTGAATAAAATTGATATATTGTTTTACCTTTCATGGTATCATAGCATGGTCCAATGAAGACACCTATATTGTCTGGAGCTAATTATTTATTGCTACTGGTTATCAAAACTTCTTCTTAAAAAGGAAAGGAGGCTAGATCACACACAAGCATCAATTTTATCCAATACACAGAGTGTCTTTAGCATGTGGTTCAAAGGGAAAGATAAACAAATCAATAGTAGGGTGAGAGAGGCTAGTAGCACATTAAGGAGGAAAAAAATTAGATTTTATTACTCTAATAAGCTTGGACGCTTCAAGAGAGATTGTTAGAAAAGACAACATGATATAGAAAGTGGTCAAATGAAATCAAGGCATGCAAATGTTTATAAAGGAGGTGAAGAAGAAGCAACATGTTATTTTTCATTTTTGGCATCATATAATCGATCAACCAAATCTACAACCTGGTATTTCGACTCAAGTGCATCTCACCACTACAGATGTCATAGACACTGGTATGTAAGTTTCATTGAATATAAGAGCCATAGTGTTAAGAACCAAATATCAATATACCATAGAAAAACCTCAGAAAAAGTACTCAACGCCTTGAAAAAGAGATAATTTCAGATAATAAGCCTCTTCGAGGGGGAAACCTCCTTTTACCCCACTTAAATGTTCAAGTACCAGATGATTCAAAATGAAAATGTCTCCTTGGT
>ML789654.1:405274-420784 GCA_009831015.1 Picea engelmannii
TGTAGTATTGCCATCATTTCCTTCTCATAAATGGGTTTGTGTAAGTCCTTTCCCTTGAGTGGTCGACTTTCAAAAGCCAGGGGCCTTCCTTCTTGCATTAGGACAGCACCAATTCCATTTCCTAAGGCATCACATTCCACAATGAAGGTTTTTGTGAAGTCTGGAGTGGTCAAGGAAGGAGCTTTACACATCACCTCTTTAAATTGTTCAAAAGATTTAGTTGCCTCTGGAGTCCATGAAAATGCATCCTTCTTAGTTAGTGTCGTTAAAGGTGTTTTTATTCTTCCATATTTCCGAACAAACTTGCGGTAGTAACCTGTCAAACCCAAAAATCCTCTAAGATTCTTCAATGTTTTGGGAATTGGCCAATCCATCATGGCCTTAATATTGTTAGGGTCTACCTTAACACCTTCATGAGATACAATATGACCCAAATACTCTACCTCCTTTACTCCAAAGAAACATTTGGATGGTTTGGCATATATTTGTTGCTCCTTTAGTAGTTGTAGCACCTTGTCAACATGTCACACATGATCCAATGCATCAAGTCCCACTCAATTTGGATACTCTAGGAAGAAGTTATGATTGTTTTACCTAGAACACCTTCTTGAGACTAGTCAATAGGATTAGTCAGATACCATATCTTACACAAGGTGTATCTACAAATGTGAGATGACCCAAAAGATGAACTTTTTACCAACGATATCTTACTAATTTCTGTAAATGGCATCCAGAGTGCAGGCTCTGAAACGTTACAGAAAAGTTTTTATAGCGAAAATTGCACAATGACTCAGTTAAGGATGATTCCAGAACCCTATATTGTATAGGTTGTATCTCTGAAATTATAAGGCCTCGGGAGATGAATTTTGAACCCAACGTACCTTGATCTGTCTACTAAATATCCTCCAAGACGTTCCTTCTGAAACGTTGTTGAAAAAAAGGTATAGCGAAAAGGCCAAGGTGTCTCAGATGTAGCAGCGAAACCCCAAGACCTTGAGCTCTGATACCATATGTTAAGAACCAAATATCAATATAGCATAGAAAAACCTCAGAAAAAGTACTCAACGCCTTGAAAAAGAGGCAATTTCAGATAATAAGCCTCTTCGTGGGGGCAACCTCCTTTTACCCCACTTAAATGTTCAAGTACCAGATGATTCAAAATGAAAATGTCTCCTTGGTATATATAGGAGACTAAGAGGTATAATTACAACTAATGGCCTAAAGCCGACATAGATAAAATAACATTACTAATATAATATGCCCCAATTAAGGGGTAATGAGCCAATATTAGGGCTTAACACATAGTGAATATGTTTCCATGGGTGATGATTGGACTTACTATATTAGAGGATGTGGGGTTGTTCATGTCATTTTGAACAATACTATAAGTTATACTTTCAAAAATGTTCGATATGTTCCTAACATGAACACAAATCTACTATATATCAGTGAAATAAATAAGAATCCTACTATTTGTGTAAACTTTCAAGGAAATAAATGTATGGTTTCTACTCTTCATGACAACAAGGTGATTTTTGTTGGTATTGGTGAAAAAGGATTGTATAAACTTGTTGATTTAAAGAAAATAAAGGCACATGCACTAGCTGCAGTAGAGAATACCAATGTATTATGGCATGAAAGGTATGGACACCTAATCTATCAATATTTATCTGTACTTAGTAATACTAATATGGTGGATGGTCTTCCTTCCATTCGAGAATGTCAAAATGTATATACAAGTTGTTAGATGGAAAAACAACATCAACATTAATTTGATATTGATAAAGCATGGTGAGCCAAAGGAATTTGGACCTAGTACATGCTAATCGGCATGGTCCAGTGAAGACACCTACAATGTCTGGAGCTAAGTATTTATTTCTACTGGTTGATGAATTTTCAAAACAAATGTGGGTTTATTTTTTGAATAAGAAGTTAGTTTGTTTTTCAAAGTTTGTAGCATGGAAATATTTGGTAGAGAAACAAACAGATAAAAAATTGTCAAAGCTCTGAGATCTAATAATGGAGGTGAGTTTGTTTCAACTTGGTTAAAGGAATTATGCACAAGGGAAGGTATACACGAGAAATATACTACTCCATACACTCCACATCAAAATGGAGTGGAGGAAAGGAGGAATGGGGTATTTATGGACATGGAAAGGTGCATGGTGCATAGAAAAAATGTGCCATATCCATATTGTGTAGAAGCAATGAATACCGTGGTTTACATCCTTAAGAAAAATCCTTCTAAATATTTGTGGGAAATCACTCCTGAGGAATCATGGTCAATTGGAAAACATTTTGTAAGTGATTTACATGTTTTTGGTTGTATTTATTTTGCACATATTCTTAAGTAAAAGAGAAGTAACTTAGATGGAAAAACAAAGGTATATATGTTTGTTGTCTATAATGGGCAGTCTAAAGCATGCCAACTACTAGATGTCTCTATAAACAAAATTGTCATTAATAGAGATGTTGTTGTAGAAAATATCATTATTTTATGATAATGGAAAATATATGGATAGTAGTGTATGGGAAACTGTTGTTGATTCAGGAACAAGTTTTGGTGTTGAAATCAAATAGGCCTCGGATATGGACACATCAAAGGAGTCAAGTTCTAGGGGGAGATATAGTGAATAATAGAAGTATTCTTCATAGAAATATCAGGAAGGACAACATAAGGGACTAAAGTGGTACTATAACACAATGTGTGATGTGTAGGAAGATGAATTTCCAAAGTAAATGGAAGGTCGGTCTATGTGATCAGGGAAACAAATTGTGTGAGGTTGTGAGCAGATAATTTTTTCTCTAACTTCTATTGTTTTGTAGGAATTTGAACCTAGAGCATTTGAAGAAGATAAAAGAAAACCTGAGTGGGAAGTTTCCATGAAGGTGGAATATGATGCATTGATTAGAAAAAAGACTTGGATGCTATCAACATTTCTTCCAAGGGAGAAATAAATTGGTTGTAAATGGATTTATAAAATAAAATATAAGTCAAATGGTTCTTTAGATAAATACAAAGATTTTCCTGTCGCCAAAGGATATGCACAGGAGGAAGGGGTAGATTATGAAGATACATTTTCTCCAATTGTAAACATGGTAACCTTTCGACTAATTATCTCCATTGTTTCTCATTTTGGTTGGAAGTTATATCATATGTGTTGGAATGTAGTTCAATAATGAGATGGGGGTTAAATCAATATCGATAAATTTTCACAATTTTTAAATAATTATTTATTAACTTTATTGATCAACAAGAAACTTCGGTAAATAAAATAAATAAGTATAAACTTAAATTACAAATTACAAGTTTTATATGAAGATTGATTTAAAGCACCAACTCTAGTAGACAAAAATCCCCTTGTTCAGTGCACCAAACCTAGGAAGCTCAAAATCCCCCTTTTTTCTAGGGCTCCAACCCTATGAAGCACCAACTCCTTTGATTTAGGGAACCGACCCTAGGAAGCACCAAATCCCTTGTTTTAGGGCACCAACTCCTTGTATTTAAATGTTTATTTAGTAAAGGATACTAATCTTCCTTAATCCTCCCTTCCACCCTCACTTCATAAGTATCTTTGTATTTCTTCCTTGGACTCTTCACTTGCTTTTGATCATCTTATGTAGACCACAATGACACTTTCTTCCCATCATATATTTTCGTTTATATAGTCTTCTAAAGGGTGTGACTTTGAACTAATGTGTCTTTTAATAATGAAACATTGCACCCTTTTGTTTAAGTAATAATAATGTTATTTTTAACAATATATTTTCTTTCTTTTATTATTATCTTTAATTCCATAATTAAGGCACCTTATTTAGTTTAGGCGCTCTTTTAATACCTTTGAGGGTTGTCTCTACATGAATTCCATATGACCAGTTTTATGGTGACCTTGGCTTGTTATTTTTGGCACTATCTCCTCATCCTTTAACTTCCAAATAATATTAGGATTAGTGACATTGTATTATTCCAGTGGATCTAACCTCCGTCCTAATTCTTATTTTAATTCATATTATCACTCTTCTGGTGACCAGATTCTAAATCCATATGAAAATTTAATCTATGTGTGTTGTGTAGAAGAGACCAAGAAATTTAATTTTCAAGTGACCTTGGGCGGTGACCGACGCTAAGCATTTTGGACACTTTATACAATTGTTTAAACTTATTACACATCAACATATGTGTTTTAATAAAAAAATGGAATGAACGAACATCGTTCATTTCGAGAGGGGGGACAAGTTGCACCTCAAATACCATATACCATGGGGGGCGAATTCCATAATATTATATTGTGTGTGATCATAATGGATGGATAACAATATTTCAGGGGGTCTACCCTTTGTTATCCTCTTGACTTGTGAAAATGTATCTCTTCCATAGGATCTCTTCCTCATTCTTAATTCTGATCGCACGATCTATACTCGTCGATCAACCAGATGGACGATCGTGATTTATCTATAATTTGTGGTTACATAATACCACTATATCTATCTCTTAATTAGCTACACCTTTTTATTCTAAGAGAGCTTCCTCAAGGTGTTACTCCTTCTCCTATGTGTGGATCTTCTGCACATACTTTATGTTGGGTATGTGTTATATACTTTGCATGAGTAGTAGTGTCTGAGTGTTTCGCTATTGTCTTTGCACGAGTAGTAGTGTCAAATAATTCTATCTAAATGACAATAATATATCCAATATTGACCATGTTTTCCCTTTTTGACATCAACCATAACATTTTGTTCAATATTGACCATATTTGATTTTCTTGACATCAATTCCAACACCATCACCATATACCCTTTTGAGTAGGCTTGAGCAGGATCGAGTTGGTATCTCTTAATAACATTACTTGCTAGCATTGTAAGGAGGAGGGAGTATGACTTCATGTGTGAGCTTTACAAGTATTGTATTTCAGAGGTATCTACACAACACTTCACTGTGTTGTTACACATTTGCTCACCATTTGACATATTCATGCAAGGTTCATCGATTCTTGTTTACTTGATATGTTATTTCATCATTCCTTCAACCCTTTGTTGACATTAATACATCTCATCAAGACACATTAAAAATTATTCTCCTCAAACCAATTAATCAATGACACTTCACCTCTTTGCCAAGGTTGACATCAATGACAACCAAATTTCCAACAATATCCCCCTTTGTCATTGATGGAAACTTAGTAAAAAAACAATATTGCTCTCCCTGTGGATGTGTACTGTATTCCTTTTGAGGCCTTTCAGTTGACACCTTCCATCTTCCTGCTTTTTTTTTGGACGGGTTTTACTGTTTAACTCTCCCCCTTTGACATCAATTGTTAAAATTTCATTTACGCAATCAATTGTATTCAATATTCTTTAAATTTTAACAATTAGAATAGTAATTGCATGCATAAGGATCATTGAATGAAATGCATCCATAATATAAACAAGATTTATCCTGGGAAACTCTCTTGGGGGAGAAAACCCAACAACGATTCTTCAATATAGATTCGTAAACAAGAACAATGTCTCATTCAAGAGAGATCTCACCAAACATAAGATAATCAGAAGATATACCAAAAACCCTAACCAGAATAGGGTAGCACAACAATAGACCAATATATTCCTCCAAGAGATAACCAAAACCCTTCACTAGAACACCCTTACTCTGTAGTTTTTGTTATCGCTCTATAAATTTCCTTGGTTGAGGAAGAAAATCACAAAGTTAACCAAAAACCACTTGGAAACTGTATGCTATCCCTTCTAGTTTCAAAGACGACTCTCCCTTTCAAATCAATCACTGAAAGGATTGAATTGGTTTTATGCTCAAAGTATAGATCTCTAAGATAAATTTGGGTTTATAGTGTTGGTGGAAATGTGGAAAGAAAGTTCATTGGGCAATGGAGTCACAGAGAAGTTAGAAAGCAATGAAGGTTTATTGGATACTTGGTAAATTGAAAAGTGACTTATCAAAGGAAAGCTAGAGAGAACTGCTTTACTCCAATTAGATGTTGTTGTAGATATAATATTACAGAGAAAACAAATAACCCCTTAGGGAATCTAAAAAGGATGAATTCCAAGGTGACTATGGTAGAAAGACAATTGAACTTTACATGCAACAGAGAATCGGACGCAGATGAATTTTGATACAATTAGTTCACATTAACATAAAGAAGAATCCATATCACATAGATGTATATAAGCTAGAAGACAAAGATTGTAAGATCACATGCATAAAACAACACAATCACATGTGTCTCTAGAGTCAAATTTCAGGGACATATGATCCTGTAAATTTCATTAATATCAGAGAGAGTTAAAAAATGTATTCAATAGTCTCTTCCTTACACACTTGCCCACCCCTAGCTCTCATAGCTTCATGAAATATATAAAAAAAATATCTTCATATGCTGCCAAATTCGAATTCTAATAGCCTTCCTAAGTTAAGAAACAGTTACAAATCTCTTGGCAACAAAATCTGAACTAATTGTTAAAAAAGAGGAGTCAAAGTTGAATCATTAATTACAAGATAATAATAGATAAATCCACTTTTGAAACCATATATTGATGATATTTTACCTATGGCATTCATTGTAGATGAGATGGAACGCTTTCCTACCCTTCCTTTCTGATCTAGAGGCATTTTATAATCTTTGTCACAGTTGCGCAGCAAGTCTGCTGCGCTATAGTAACCTACAAAAAAAACGTAGCAGATTGCGCAATAGACTGGGAAAATAGGGGTAAAATATGACATCATATACCCCAAATAAAAATAGATTTTTCAAAACTTAGAGAGGTGTTTGTAGATGAACCCATTCTTCAGAAAAACTTCTCTCAATTTTATACAATTCCTCTCTAGATTCTCTAGATTCGTGCTCAAAGATGATGACCAAAACAAAAAAAACATTAAATGATTAAATCGGGAAAAATGGGTTGTAAAGATTCATTTGAATATCCCAAACTATGAAACCTGTTGCAAATATGAGAGATTTTTTTATTAGTTGTTCTATCCTTGACAAAAACATCTATGGGTTTTTAAAAACTCCTCTCCAGTTGGTCAGAAAATGATCTTGAAGTTGACCACTAAAACAAACATTTGTGTAGCATGCCCTGCAACCCGTGTGCAACAAATGAAAACATCAACCTCTTCGTAGTGCACAACAAGTGAGAGAAGAAACCTCTGCGTAGTGTGTGGAAAATGAGAGAAACAACCTTTTCACAGTGCACAACAAATGAAAGCAGTTTCCTCTGTGCAACAATGAACATCAGTGTCCTATGTCCAACAATGAACAAAAGTGTCCTCTGCATAGCAATGAAAAACAACATCCTCTGCGTAGCAATGAACAACAGTGTCCTCTCATCATACCTTAATACTCAAATTGCACAACATTAGGAAGTTGGGCAACAACGTTTGCAACGCTATAATTTTATTGATGATGCCACGTGCCTCCAATGGATTTGAGCTTATGAAATATTTAGGACCATGACAAGACTTACTATAACTGACTTGAATTGACCTCATGATATTTCATTATGACTCTTTAGTGATATGAATGATGAAATTACTAATACAACTNGGGGGGGGGTGAATCATTTGTTACTATGCTTAAACAATCTTATGCCTATTAAAATATTATTAATATTCTCCAAGTGATCCTCAGTATTATGCAAGACATGAACAGCAGAAATAATAAACATCAATCACACATATGATATACACAGAGACAAATATTCATGAGGAAACCCATAAAGGGAGAAGACCTTCTTAGAATGATAGGCAGTCTTTTATGTTCTGTACATCATCTATCTTTGAGTACCAACTCAAAATGAGGCTACAACCTCTTCTTTAATAAGATGTAACTTGTAGAGAGCACCAACGCTCAAGTTTCTCTAGAACCCACTAGAAAGAAGCATATTTTCTCCTTATTATTTCTAGCACCAACTGGGTGGAAGCACCTACTTCTACTTGTACAAGCACCAACTTGCATACATAAAACTCTTAGTTTTCCCTAGCACCATCCTGCCACCATGTTTTCTAGCCACAACTAGATGAAAGCTACAACTCCTAGTATTCAAGCACCAACCTGAATAACAGAGGACCACAGTCCTCCCTAGCACCACCTACCACCCTGATTATAAATCTTTGCTTGAATAATACCTTACAAAAATACAGATATTTCAACACTTACCACTTCTTCTCTGTTCTGCAATTATGTTCTTCTTCTGTCTGTTCATGTTTGGCTCCACTTGTTGTCTCTTTTATCTTCTGCAATTATGCTCTACTTTTGTTTGTTCATACTTGGCTCCACTTGTTGTTTCTTTTCCATTATGCAATTCTTCTCTGCTTTTGTTTGTTCATACTTGGCTCCACTTGTTGTCTCTTTCCATCTTCTCTTTCTCTATTCTTCTCATGCTCTTAGGTTCTTGTACATTCTGCTCTTTTCACCATTTCTGATCGGTATCTTATGTTATTCATCTTTGAATTTGTTCTCTCTCTATTCATACTGTAATTTTCATTACATACAGTTCAACTCATTTTACAGAGAAACAACCAACAACTCTCTGTCACAAAATTTTTCTTTTTATGATTTTTTCTCATAATTTGTTACACTATGAATCTCAAACGCCCAAGAACAATGATTCAATTTGTATAATTGAATCGTAATTGATCAAGAAATCATGAAGTGAAACAGTAACCCTTCGATCAGATTGTTTATTTAATACGCGTCGTTGGATTATACATGCAGAGAATTTTTTATCCAAAGGTCCTCGCGAACTTTACCGATGCGAACAAGAACTAGTTGCAACATTCCTTTCCACATGACCACTGGCTGTGACCACTCTCCAATCAAAAAGGCTCTTCAAAACTTCATGTTTCAGATATTCTGTTGTGAGTTATCCCAACTCTCCCAACTTTCGATCTCCGAAGTAGAGCCTAGAAACACTATATCATTCCCTTATTCTTCACTGATGTGACCTTGGATGTGACTTGGGGCTAAGCACTTAGGGACTTCGAGTTTTGTGAACTCACAAGTTAGCTCTCCTCCTTTATCCGATGTCTGAATTCCTGAACTCCTAACTTCGTCATGTCAGATCAATGGTCCACAACCCTTAGTGATCCGATGGTCTAGATATCTCCTTTGCGAATTGGGACTTCGCGACTTCGCATTTTGGTTCTTGTCTGATCGACGACCCACGAAATTCCTCAATCCAATGGTCCAAATCTCATCAAGAATTCACGTTTTGTTACTTTGGCGATGACCCCCGCTCTCTTTTGTTAACTTCATTTTGTTTCCATAGACCGATATGAATGTGCACCATAGATCTATCCTCCATGATAATCAATGGTTCCTGATGTAGTTTCTTTCAAACCTTTGTCTCGCAATTCCTTCTTTCCTTCTCACCATTCTCAGTTGACATCAATGACAACACTGACATCACACAAAACAAATAACTTTCCAACAATATCCCCCTTTGACATTGATGGAAACTTTTGCATTCTGGCAATTCGACATTTTCACAACAGTTCTTTCTCCCCCTTTGAAATCGATGACAAAGGAAACACACTCCCCCTTCAAATATGAAAGGAAAAACCAGAACATTTTTCACCAAAAATACAAAAGATAATCAATAAGCACTCCCCCTGACAAGGTGAACACATTAGATGAAAGAATATATGACCCCCAACTTCTAAGGAAGATATTCAAATGGTGTCTTTGCTAATGGTTTAGTAAATATATCAGCTATCTGCTCTGTGGAAGGAATATAATTCAGCTGAACAACTCTGTTTGTAACCTTCTCTTTGAGAAAATGATATTTTATTGGTATATGCTTAGTCTTTGAATGGAAAACATGATTCTTGGAGACACTAATGGCACTTGTGTTATCACAGTGAATTGGAATGGGATCAGTATAAGTTACCTTCAAATCTGAAAGAGTTTGTATCATCCATAATAACTGAGTGCAGCAAGTAGTAGCAGCAATGTACATTGCCTCTGTAGTTGATAAATAAATATATCCTTGCTTCTTATTAATCCATGCTACTAACAAATCACCTAAGAAGAATGCACCTCCACTGATGCTCTTTCTCTCATCCAAATAATTTTCCCAATCAACATATGAATATGCAATTAATTGAAAATTTTGATTTCTAGGATACCAAAGACCATAAGTCATTGTACCCTTCAAATATTTGAATATCCTCTTGACAACTGCTAAATGACTTTGTTTAGGAGCAGACTGAGGATGAGATGTTGTGATGTACAGAAGATTGCCTATCATTGATAGATATGTTCTTTGATCAACATTAGGTGAAATATCATCTTTACTAAGTTTCAACCAACCACCATAGGTGTACTAACAAGAGAGGAATCTTCCATCTGAAACTTCTTCAACATCTCTTTCAAATATTTTTCTTGAGAGATAAATAACCCTGCAGAACTTTGATTGATTTGAAAATCAAGAAAATATAAAAGTTCTCCTATCATGGACATCTCAAACTCAGTTTGCATAGAATTAGAAAACCACTTAATATAAAGGTCATTAGTACATCCAAAAATAATGTCATCTACATAAACCAAAAAAACTAATAAATCATCACCTTCAGACTTAATGTATAGATTACTGTCAACAATAGATTTCTTGAACCCTTTGTCCTATAAAAATTTGTCCAGTCTGTAATACCATGCTCGTGGTGCCTGTTTCAGTCCATATAATTATTTTTTCAACTTGCAGACATAGTCAAGATTATATGTCAGTGAAAATCCTTCAGGTTGTTCCATATATACTTCTTCTTCTAGGTCTCCATTAAGAAATGTTGACTTAACATCCATTTGATATACTTTAAAGTTCTTATGACATGCGTAGGCAAGAAACATTATGATGGCTTCCAATATTTCCACTGGTGCAAAGGTTTCATCAAAATCCTATCCTTAAACTTGTGCATACCCCTTACAGACCAATCTGGCTTTATTCCTAACAATGTGTCCTTGTTCATTCATTTTATTCTTGAACACCCATTTGGAGCCTATCACATTCTTATTTGCAGGTCTAGGAACAAACTCCCAAGTATTGTTCTTCTCAATTTGATCAAGCTCTTCATTCATAGCTCTAATCTAGTCATCATGCTTGTTGGCTTCATCAAAAAACTTGGGTTCAATCATAGATAGGAAAGAAATATGATATTTTTCTAGGTCTTTAATCAATTGCCTTCTTGTATGAAGTCCTTTATTCATATCACCAATTATTTGTTTTTCAGAATGATTCTTTCTAATAGTTCTGAGAGGTGATTTTGTTTTTGTCTTTTGATTTGAGTCTTCTTGAGTATTTGTATCTTCATCTGACTCAGAGTCTTCTCTTTCTGATGCTTGGACCTTTTCATCTTCAACTTCATTAACTATATCCTCTGTTTTTTATTCAACACTGCTTACATCTCGTACCGGGATTTTTTCATCAACTTTTATGTCAATAAAATAAACCAATTTATGCAGCCTCTTATTATAACATTTGTATCCTTTATTGTTTGTAGCATACCCTAAGAAGATACCTTCATCAGCCCTATCATCATATTTTCCAATATTTTCATCATTATTCTTGATATAACACTTACTCCCAAAGACTTTAAAATGCTTGATTGAAGCAGGTCTTCCAAACCATAGTTCATAAGGAGTCTTGTCACTTTGTGGCATGAAACTTCTCCAACTCTTTTCTAGATTTCACTACTTCTTCTTCCAGAGATTCACATCTCACCTTCTTCTCTGCTAATTTTTTTTTAAGAATATCTTTTATTTTATTTGCTTCTTATAATTTTACTTTTAACAAAACAAAATATTCACTTGGTTCTTTACCATTCTTTTCAAACTGCATCAGCAATTGTGTTTGTTTTCTCTTCTTAAGTCTAATCCTGTCAATCTCTTCTAGAGCACTGATTAGTTCACCTTCCATACCAACCACAACTTCTCCTTCATTCATGACACTTCCTGTGTATTCATCATCAAGGTCTCCTATGGCCATAAGCATAAAATCATTCACTTTATCTTCACAAGATGAATTGCTATCTATGTCTTCTGAGGAGTCATCATTATTTGCACACGAACTTTTCTTTTTACTATATTTCTTAAATTTGTGTTTCTTTTCATCATCAGAGTTCTGGTCCTTTTCTTTGTGAGGACACTTAGATGAAAAATGACCTATCTTACCACAGTTGAAACATTTAAATGGAAGATTGCCTTGGTATTTGCTTGATCCTTTCTTTAACCTTCTCACAAATTTAGCCTCAATATCATCTAATTTTGAATCATTATTATTGTTTTCTTTAAAATATGCTTCTCTAGTGGTGGATTTAACTTTACTAATCCTCATTTCATAAGCAGTTAGAGTTCCTAGGAGTTGATCAATAGGCAGAATTTTAAGATCGTTTAGTTCTTGTATTGCAGAAACTTTTGGATTAAATGTATCAGGCAAAGATCTTAAAATCTTCTGAACTAAAAGTGTGTCTTCAATATTCTCACCAAGACCCTTCATGCCATTCAAAATATCCTCAATTCTTAAAAAATACTTACTAACTGTTTCATCCTCATTCATCTTTAGTTTTTCAAATTTTAATCTATATGTCTGAAGTTTGGAACCTTTTACTTTCTCATTTCCTTCATAACTGCTAATAAGTTTATCCCACATCTCTTTGGCAGATTCAAGATGCATCACCTTTACAAACTCAGCTTCAGCAAGCCCACTCAAGATAGCATTCATTGCCTTTGCATTGAAGCTAAATTATAGCTTATCATCTTTGCAAGCTAGCACAATAGGTTTTGTATATCTAGTCTCTACTACATCCCAAACATCAGCACCCAAGGCCATAATGTATGTTCTCATTCTAACTTTCCAAAAAGAAAAATGTGTTCCATCAAAAATAAGAGGCTTATTGGTTGAAGTCCCTTCATGACTTTTCATGTTTAATCTTACAGATCTACCTTTAAATAAAATGAATTCGCTATGATACCAATTGATGAAATTATTAAGACAACTGAGAGGGGGGGGGGTGAATCAGTTGTTATTGTTCTTAAACAATCTTATGTCTATTAAAATATTATTAATATTATCCAAGTGATCATCAAGATTATGCAAGACATGAACAATATAAATAATAAACATCAATCACACATATGATATACACAGATACAGATATTCATGAGGAAACCCATAAAGGGAGAAAACCTCTTCTTCTTAGAATGATAGGAAGTCTTTTATGTTTTGTACATCATCTGTCTTTGAGAACCAACTCAAAATGAGTCTAAAACCTCTTCTTTAACAAGTTGCAACTTGTAGAGAGCACCAACCATTAAGTTTCTCTAGAACCCACTAGAAAGAAGCATATTTGCTCCTTATGATTTCTAGCACCAAATGGATGGAAGCACCTACTTACAATTATACAAGAACCAACTTGCATACATAAAAATCTTAGTTTTCCCTAGCACCATCCTGCCACCATGTTTTCTAGCCACAACTAAATGGAAGCTACAACTCCCAGTATTCAAGAACCAACTTGAATAACAGAGGACCACAGTCCTCCCTAGCACCACCCTACCACCCTGATTATAAATCTTTGCTTGAATAATACCTTATAACAATACAAATATTTCAACACTTACCACTTCTTCTATGTTCTGCAATTATGTTCTGCTTTTGTTTTTTCATGCTTGGCTCCACTTGTTGTCTCTTTTCTATTATGCAATTCTGCTTTGCTTCTATTTGTTCATACTTGGCTCCACTTGCTATCTCTTTTCTATTCTGCAATTCTTCTCTTCTTCTGTATGTTCATACTTGGCTCCACGTGTTGTTTGTTTCCATATGCTCTTTCTATATTCTTCTCATGCTCTTAGGTTCTTGTACATTCTTCTCTTTTCACTATTTCTGCTCGGTCTAGCTTATGTTCTTCATCTCTGAATTTGTTCTCTCTCTGTTCATACTGTAATTTTCATTACATACAGTTCAACTCATTTTACAAAGAAACAACCAACAACACTCTGTCACAACATTTTTATTTTTATGCTTTTTCTCATAATCCGTTACACTACGAATTTCAAACACCCAAGAACAATGATTCAGTTCATATAATTGAATCGTAACTGATCAAGAAATCACGAAGTGAAAAAGTAACCCTTCAATCAAATTGTCTATTTAATCTACGTCGTTGGATTATACACACAAAGGCTTTTTGATCCATAGGTCCTCGCAAAATTTACTCACGCGAACAAGCACCGAGTGAAATGTTTCTCTCCGCATGACCACTGGTTGTGACCACTTGCCAATAAAAAACGCACTTCAAAACTTCGTACTTCGGATATTCTGTTGTGAGTTATCCCAACTCTCCCAACTTCTGATCTCTGAAGTAGAGCCTAGCAACGCTATATCCTTCCCTTATTCTCTGTTGATGTGACCTTGGTTGTGACTTGGGGCTAACCACTTTGAGTTTCACGAACCTACAAGTTACCTCTCCTCCTTTCTCCAATGTCTGAATTCCTGCACTCCTAACTTCAACATATCAGATCAACAGTCCACAACCCTCATTGATTCGATGGTTCATATATCTTCTTTGTGAATCAGGACTTCACGACTTCACATTTCGATTCTTGTCCGATCGACGACCCATGACATTCCTCAATACAATGGTCCAGATCTCATTGAAACTTCGTGTTTCAGTACTTTGGATATGACCCCCACTCTCTTTTGTTAACTTCTGTTTGTTTCCATGCACCATTATGAATGTGCGCCATAGATCTATCATCCACGATAATCAATGGCTCCTAATGTAGTTTCTTTCAAACCTTTGTATCGTGATTCCTTCTTTCCTTCTCACCATTCTCAATTGGCATCAATGACAACACTAACAACACACCAAACAAAGAACTCACCAACAATGAAAACCCAAACCTTTGGCACCAAAACCATATGTTTCATGACTCAACTTTATTTTATGATCTTATCAAACACATTTATCAATCACAAACCTGTCAACTCATAACCTAAGAGAAATCATGCCATGTTCTTTATGAGACCAAAGCATGACGTTACCCTATCATACATTTTCTATTCACATCCTAACAACCTATTTGTAGGACACTAACATAGGCTCCAATGGGGATGGAATCCTCCATGTGAGGTGGAAAAGAACAAGCAGACTAGTAGACTAATCCATTAGGTTGATCCCAAATTGTTGATATCTGCAACCTGCACTTTCTCCTTACCAAACCTTCGTTTGAAAACAAATCCAACCTGAAAACTAAATTGCACACTGTTGAAATCAAACTGAAAACAATGCTCAAACTATGATCTTATTGATAAGTATTGTTAATCCCTAATATTGGCTCATTACCCCTTAATTGGGGCATAATACATTAGTAATGTTATTTTATTTATGTTGGCTTTATTCCATTAGTTGTAGTTATACCTCCTAGTCTCCTATATATACCAAGGAGACATTTTCATTTGGAATCATCTTGTACTTGAACATTTAAGTGGGGTAAAAGGAGGTTT
>ML789654.1:443632-458515 GCA_009831015.1 Picea engelmannii
TAATTGTCTTCAGGGCCTACATGTACAATTCACTTTGTCATCTTCAAAAATTCATTTCTCCTCAACCATGAGGATCCACGTGACGTGCCACATACCACCGGAAAGAGCATGATGTATACTATCCATCCATGTATTTTGTATCTACATGTGCATTTTCCTTCATGTCCAAATAACTTCATCAATCTTGTGGTCCAAAACCCATGACTAGGGTTGACATCAATGACAACAACCAATCTTCCAACATTAAAGACTATCTATCTAAGTTTAAAACACTCATACTTTTATGTGAAGAATGTAAGATAAAGATAGAATAATATTGGTGCATCTATCTTATACTTTCTAATCTAGGTAGTGCATATTTTTTGTTTGTATCTACCTTTTATGCCATGCAAGAGGCTCTAGGGGCAGCTTATAAAAAACCCATTCTTGAGAAATTTTGTGATGCTTTGATTAGAGAGAAAGATAAGCTTGTACAACTTGTAGTGATCAACACTGTAGGTACCTCCAACAAATACTTAGTTTCCCATCAGAAAGATAAACCCAATAATACCAAGAAGCAACATCCTCACCACAACAACAAGCAATATAAGGGTACCAAACCCACTCAGACAACTTTCGCTCCTAATGAAGACAAAGGAGAAAATATTAAAATAAGAAGACTGACAGACATTGCAACTTTTGTGATAATGATGGTCATGATGAGTCCAAATGTTTCAAGAAGATGGCAGCTTTAGAAGCAGCAATGAAGAATCACAACGTCAATATTGATTCTACTTCTTCTTCTTCTTCTCATGGGCATGCACTTTCAGCTTTTGGTTTCTCCTTCAATACAACTTCTACTTCTACTTTTGATGAGTGGATTATTGATTCTGGAGCATCTTATCATATGGCTAAGGATAGAGACATATTTTCTACTCTAAATGAATGTAACACCAAGAAAATATTTTTCGGTGATGATAGATCTCTTAGTGTTGAAGGATCTGGAACAGTTCAAGTAGAAAATGGTAATTTCAATGACGTATTATGTGTTCCAAGTCTTTCTTGTAACCTTCTATCAGTATATCAAATCACTCATTTAGGTGAAGGTAAAACCGTAGAGCTTTCACTTCACCAAGTTGTAATCAAGGATCTAAAATATTCTAAGAATGTTCTTGCAACTGGAATTGCTGATGATATTACCAGGTTGTACACGTTTGACAACTTTGGGTCATCATATTTTTCATCATTTTTTGTTGCTCATAGCAATGACTTGAGCAAACTTTGGCATGAGCAATTTGGTCATCTAAACTATCGCTCAGTGCAGCAACTATGTAATCAACATATGGTGACTGGTCTTCCTCTTGTTTCATGCAGAGATGGTGTTTGTGTCGGTTGTGTTCTCAGCAAACATCATCAGGACAATTTTGACAAACATGCCTCTTGGAATGCCTCGAGTCCTTTGTAGCTTGTTCACGGTGATTTGTGTGGTCCGCTTTATTCTCCTTCTTTTTCTGCATGCAAGTATTTCTTAACTTTCATTGATGGCTTTTCCAGACGTACTTGGGTTTACTTCTTAAAATTTAAGAGCGAAGTTTTTGACAAGTTTTTGGCCTACAAGGCCCTTGTAGAAAAGAAATTTGGACATCAAATTCAAAGGTTAATAACATATAATGGAGGGGAATATGTGAACAATAATTTTACAAGTTACTACACTACACAGGGAATCCAAATGAAACACATTGTTCCATATACACCACAACAAAATGGTGTTGTTGAGAGAAAGAACTGCACATTAAAAGAAATGGCTAATTGTATGATCCACTCTAAGGGATTAATTCTAAAGTATTGGGCGGAAGCCATCAACTGTGAAAATTACATAGTAAATTGCACTCCCACAAAGGCTCTTAAAAATATAACACCAGAAGAAGCTTGTACTAAAATTAAACCAGATGTAAGTCACTTTTGTGTATTTGGCAATATAGCATGGGCTCACATTCCTAATGAGAAAAGGAAAGCATTGCAGCCTAAAAGTGAGAAGTGTATATTTGTTGGTCATTCTGAAGATGTCAAAGGTTATAGACTTCTTCAAACACATTGTAATGAAATTATTATTAGAAGAGATGTTAAATTTGATTAAAATCTCTTCTCATGCAAGCCTAATTCGACGCTTATGCCTTATTTGGCCTACGAGCCTAATTCGGTGGTCATGCCTTCTTCGGCCTGTGAGCCATATTCGATGTTTGTGCCTTCTTCTATTATGGTTTCTTATTCAGATGATGACAGCAAGGATGAAAATCCACCTCCTCTAGCTCACCTTCCTCCAGATGAGTCCTTTGAACCTAAACCAACACCATCTCCACCACTTCCTAGATGGATCTGTTCAACACGAGAAGTAGTTGGTGATCTTGTCGGTGATCCTTCAAATAAACATCAGACACGTTCACAGTTTCAGTGAGCCTCTTCTCTTTTGGCTCAAGTTTCATAAACTCATGATCCAGAGACATTTGCAGAAGCTTCAGGTCATCCATATTGGGATACAACAACGAATGAATATTATCGTTCTTTAATGGAAAACGATACTTGGGATCTTGTACCTCTTCCAAAAGGAAGAAAACTTGGTATATGCAAATGGGTCTATAGAATTAAGTATGCATCAGATGGAAGTGTTGAAAGACACAAGGCTCGATTAGTTACCAAAGGATTTTCCCAAGTTGTAGGAATTGACTATAATGAAACCTTTTCCCCTGTAGCCGAAATGAATTCCATCTGCCTTGTTCTTTCCCTTGGTGCCTCACATAAATGGGAGGTCCATCAGATGGATGTTAAATCCTCCTTCTTGCATGGAGATTTGCAAGAAGAAATCTACATGGAACAACCTCCTGGCTATGTCCAGGATGACTCTAACTTTGTTTGTCACCTTAAGAAATCTCTTTATGGTCTCAAGCAAGCTCCCCGAGCTTGGTATGCCAAAATGGACAGTTTTCTTATTTCCACTGGATTCTCTAGATGTCATTATGATCCTAATGTCTATACCAAGAAAGTAGGAAGCCATCTCATAATCCTTGTCCTTTATGTTGATGACCTTATCCTTACTGATAGTGACTCAAAATTTTTAAACCATGTGAAAAAAAGCCTTAAGAAGAAATTTGAAATGACAGACTTAGGTTTTTTGCACTATTTCCTTGGACTCCAAGTTTTGCAAACCAATGAAGGAATTTTTATTTCCCAGTCTAAGTATGCTTGTGACCTTCTTAGTCACTTTCACATGGATGATTATAAACCAACCCCTTATCCCTTCCAATCTGGAGTCAAGATTATTGTCACTTGTACTTATCCTAAAGTTGATGTCACCATATGCCATTAGTTAGTTGGTATCCTCTTATACTTGACCCATACTCATCCTAATCTTTCCTTTGATGTTGGTATTGTTGCCCAGTATATGAAAACACCCATGAAAGCCATTGGAAAGCAGCTAAAAGGATACTTCATTATGTCTATGGTACAGTTCAGTTCGGTATACATTACAGTTCAAGGGGGACTCCCTTATTGGTTGGTTTCACTGATTCAGATTGGGTCGACGACCCTAATGATCGGAAGTCTACTGCAGGCTATGTTTTCAGCCTTGATTCAGGACATGTCACTTGGGCCTGTAAGAAGCAACAGGCTATTGAAATTTATTCAGCAGAAGCAGAGTATCGAGAATCAGTAAATGCAAGTCAAGAAGCCTTGTGGCTTCGACAGATCCTTTCAGAGTTTGGATTCCAGCAGCAGCATCTGACCAGCCTTTGGTGCGACAATCAAAGTGCCATCAATATCGCCAAATACCCAGTTCAACATCAGCGTAGCAAACACATCGAGCTACACATGCACTTCATCATAAATCTCATTCATGATCAAGTTATTGAAGTTCTCTTTTGTCCTACAGAAGATCAAGTTGCAGACATTTTCACAAAGTCTCTTACAAAAGAGAATTTTTAAAAACTTCGATCTATGTTAGGAGTTCAGGAAGTTGTCATTAAGGGGGGATAGGCTCTAATGCCTCCTTCCTTCTTCTATTGTGTCACTATTGTAAATCCTTCAATCCTATCCCAAGTTGTTCTTAAGGGGGGATGTTAGGATATTTAGACACTTAGGAGTTAGTTAAGATCTACTTGGTCTAATGTGTCGTTAGGTAAAAGTGTGTTTCCTAGTGTGTTTCTTTAGTATGCATTAGTTTTTATTTGTAGTTAGGACATCCGACGGTCACGATATGTTCCCAACATAGAGTGATCTGACGGTTCATACTCTCCTTGATCTTAATGGCCATTGATCCATGGCTTAACACCCGATTGGTCCATGATATCTATTTAAAGAGCATGGAGGGTCATTTTCTGATGATTGATTGTGAGAAAATATCTTGTAAAATCTCTCTGCAATCTTTTTCTTTGCATTAATAAACTGCTCCAAGTGGTCGTGTTGGTTGGGGCTGTGGATGTTTCCCCGTAGGCGTTTTACCATGTGAAAACATCGGTGTGTTGATCTTTGATCTAGTTATGTGAGTGGTTACTGAAGGTGTTCGTCCTCTGTTGGAATACATGTGTTTTCAAACAAAAGGCTAAATCTCTAAGATAAATTTGGGTTTATAGTGTTGGTGGCAATGTGGAAAGAAAGTTCATTGGGCAATGGAGTCACACAGAAGTCATAAATCAATGAAGGTTTACAAGATACTTGGTAAATTGAAAAGTGACTTATCAAAGGCAAGATAAAGAGCATGTATTTACTCCAATTAGATGTTGTTTTATATATCATATTATAGAGAAAACAAATAACCCCTTAGGGCATCTAACAAGGATGAATCCCAAGGTGATTATGGTAGAAATAAAACTGAACTTTACATGCAACAGAGCATCAGATGCAAATGAATTTTGATACATATAGTTCACATTAACATACAAAATAATCCATATCACATAGATGTATCTAAGCTAGAAGAAAAATATTGTAATATCACATGCATAAAACAACACAATCACATGTATCTCGGGAGTCAAATTTTAGGGACATTTGATCCAGTAAATTTCATTAATATAAGAGAGAATTACAAAATGTATTCAATAGTCTCTTCCTTACACACTTTCCCACCCTTAGCTTTCATAGCTTCATGAAATATATACAAAAAATATCTTCCTATGCTACCAAATTTGAATTCGAACTACCTTCCTAAGTTAAGAAACAGTTACAAATCTCTTGGCAATAAAATCTAAACTAACTACTCAAAAAGAGGAGTCAAAGTTGACTCATTAATTGCAAGATAATAATAGATAAATCCACTTTTGAAACCATATTGTGATGATATTTGACCTCTGACATTAGTTGTAGATGACATGGCATGCTTTCCTACCCTTCCTTTCTGATCTGGAGGAATTCTAGAAGTTCATCACAGTTGTGCAACAAGTCTACTGCGTAATAGTAACCTACAACAAAAACACAGTAGATTGCACAGCAGAATGGTAAAATAGGGGTCAAATATGGCATCATATCTCTTGAATAAAAATATATTTTTCAAAACTAAGAGAGGTTTGTGTATATGAACCTATTATTGAGAAAAAAAATCTCTCTGTTTTCTAAAATTCCTCTCCATATTATCGAGATTTGTGCCCAAAGATGATGACCAAAATAGGAAAACATTAAATTCTCAAATCTTTAAAAATGGGTTGTAAATATTCATTCAAATATCCCAAAATATGACACATGTTGCAAATCTGAGAAAGGTTTTTATTATTTGGTCTGTTCTTGACAAAAACCTCTCTGGGGTTTTCAAAATGCCTCTCCAGTTGGTCAGAAAGTGATCTTCAAGTTGACCACTAAAACAGTCATTTGTGTAGCGTGCCTTGCAGCCTGTGCGCAGCAAATGAAAACAGCAACCTCTGCGCAGTGCGCAACAAATGAGAGCAGAAAATTCTGCATAGTGCACAGAAAATGAGAGAAACAACTTTTGCCTAGTGTGAAACAAATGAAAGCAGTGTCCTATTCTCAACAATGAACAACATCGTCCTCTGCGCAACAATGAACATCAGCGTCCTTTGCGCAACAATGAACAATAGTGTCCTCTCATCGTACCTTAATACTCAATTTTAATAGCATTAGTAAGTTGCAAAACAACTTGTGCAACACTATAATTTGCTTGATGATGCCACGTGCCTCCAACGGATTTGATCTTATGAAATCTTTAGTACCATGACAAAACTGACTATAACTAACTTGAATTGACCTCATGATCTTTCATTATTACTCCTTAGTGATATGAAAACCCATACCTTTGGCACCAAGACCATATGTTTCATGACTCAACTTTATTTTATGACCTTATTCAAACACATTTATCAATCACAAACCCATCGATTCATAACCTAAGATAAATCATGCCATTGTCTTTATGAGACAAAAGCATGACTTTAACCTATCACACATTTTTTATTCACATCCTAACAACCTATTTATAGGACACTAATAGGTGTGTCTCCTCCTTAGACTTGTGCACTTTTCCTTATGTGAGAGAGTTGTGTTGTGTGTTCTCCAAATGAGGTGCATAGCCTTGTATAAATACAAGTTGTTCCACCTCTTAATTAGATCATGATTGACTTGTATACTTTTCCCTTTCTAATTGACAATTGACTTTTACTAAGGCACAATAGGGATGACTTTTACAAAGGCACAATAGGACCGAATTTTACAAAGGAACAATAGGGACAAATTTACAAATATAACATAATATTTATTCTTTAGGGTTTTCAATTGGTCTAATATAATATTTGATAATAAGAATATCTTTCGAAGCTACTCAAACTTCAACACTCACTCTTAGCAAGGAATGTATTCTTTTGGCACAATCATCACAATTGCTTCTGCTCTTTTGTACACTCGATCATTGTCTTGTTGATTTTCCATGAATCTATATTGAAGAATTATTGTAACCACGTCAACATCCAGGGTCTCTTCATGCATCCAGGCTTTATTTCATCATGGGGCTTTAACTCACCAACTCACAAAGAATCTAACATCTAGTTCGTAAAGAACTAGTAACTCGTCAGCTCACATAGAATTTGATATCTAGTTCATAAATAACTAGTAACTCACTAACTCACACAGAATTTGACATCTAGTTCATAAAGAACTAGTAACTCGTCAACTCACATAGAATCTGACATCTAGTTCATAAATAAATAGTAACTCGCCAGCTCATACTGAATCTGGCATCTAGTTCGTAAAGAACTAGTAACCTTTGGTTGGCACACCAGGAAACTGGTCCACAATGACTAGGAATCTAATCATAAGGATTAGGAGATGTAGTGCGCACACACTACCCATCTAGCCCAAGTCTAGGAAACACCTCCAATCACACAAGTTGGCCCACCAGCTTGAAAAGTTGGGTAACTCACCAACCCTAAAGGATCGACATATGTTGACCTTGTGCGAGGTTATGCTGATTGGTGCCACAATCAATAACGTGCCCGTGAATGACTATCTGCTACCACTGCCACATGTTGGTGTTGTTTCCATGGAATCACATATGTAACTCATCACTCCCTCTTACTAGGGAAGTCCTTCTGGACCACACCAAGATTTTCTCTGAAGTACACAAACTTCACTCTCGATAGAGGCTTGGTCAACATGTATGATATCTACTCATATGTAGCAACATACCAAAGATTCATTGCTCCCTTCTCTAACATATATCTGATGTAATGGTACCTGATCTTGATATGCTTAGACTTGTCATGAAACATAGGGTTCTCTAACAACTTCACACAACTCTGGTTGTCACACTATATACAAGTTGCCTCAAACTTGAGATCAAACAATCCTACAAGTAGCTTACGAAGCCACACTACTTCACTACTAGATGAACACGCTGCTATGTACTCTACCTCATCCATACTGAGCGCCACACTAGTCTACTTCCTATTGAACCATGATATCATAGTTGATCCCATACTAAAGAAACATCTGATGTACGCTTCCATTCTACAACACTACTGGCCCAATCTAAATCAATAAATCCTTGCAGGATTATCTCACGATCTGAACCATATATGAGCCCATAATCAATTGCACCTTTCAGGTACCTCATCACATGTTTTGTTGCAATCAAGTGAACATGTCTTGACTCAACCATGTACTAACTAAATGTTTTCACCACAAAACATATATTAGGCCTCATGTTCGTTAAGTACATCAACGAACCAATCATCTATCTATATATGGCGGCATCCACTAGCTCTAAAGATATATCACTCAATAACTTTATATTTGACACCATTGGTGTAGGCATGGCCTTACAATCCATCATTTTGAATCTCTTCATAATATCTAAAACATATTTTCCTCGGTTAAGGAAAATACCACTCGATCTATGCCATACCTCTATACCTATGAAATAATGCATCATACCCAGGTTTTTCATCTCGAACTCTGTAGAGAGCTTCCTCTTACTTTTAGCGATGAGCTTCTAGTCTCCTATTAGAAATAGGTCATCAACATATAACAATAATACCACTATTCCACCATCCACAAACTTGAATTACAAGTTGGAATCTTCTTTACTCTTGGTAAAGCCCAAGCTCATCAGAAACCTGTCAATTCTACAGTACCATGCTCTAGGTGTTTTCTTTAATCCATACAAGGGTTTATTCAATATGCACACATGTGCATGACTATAATGTGTCTCAAAACCTTGTGGCTTCCCCACATACACTTCCTCTTCTATTACACCATCTAGAAAATTTGTCTTCACATCCATCTAGTGTACCTTTCACTTCTTTACTGCAGTTAACATAAGTATAGTTCTAATTGAAGTGTATCTTACCACATGAGAAAATGTCTCCTCATAATATATTCCTTCTTTTTGGGGGGAAATACATGCCACAATCTCACACATCGGACCCCTAAGTACCTTTTTAAGGGATGGGGTATAAATTGTTTGCTTAACCTAATACCCATGGCCCAATAATTACCAAAATCTTTACTTTCTTTGTTCCCTCTTAGAAGTAGTTTAACACTAACTCAATAAATTACTCATATGATAATTATAAGTAATTATATTATAACATAATGAGGATAATTTCTCCATAATATACTTAAGTTGATTAACCTTAATTAAGGTATATAATCCAATTCCTCCATGTCGCATTATCATGTAATTTAACATATATATCTAAATTTATTTACTAGGAAAAATGATTAACTATATTCAACCACAAATTATCCTTTTATTAATTATATTATAATATAATTGTATTTAATTATATTATAATATGATTAATTTATATCAAAGGGATCACTTAGGATTATCAATTCCCATTAATATCTAAGCCTCAAAAATTCAGGGAATATTCCACATCAGGCTTTTATGAACCCAAATCTCTCGAATGCCAAAGGTTCGAACAGGGTCCCACCTCTATTATTCCTTTATGCCAAAAAAAAAAATTATATTACCATACGATATAATTACGTGTGATTAATATTGTTGTTCTAGAGTCTGTACTTAAGGCTTAGAAGTACAGTGTCTAGGCATCCGAAAATGAGTAAGGGATAGAGAAGGAAGAAATGTCAACCTTCGGCGAGGGTGATTTCTAGGTTGTTGTCTAGCTTCCAATTGTTCCTGTATGTTTATGTCCCTTTCAATCGCTGCCCACGAACGTTCCAGTTCTACTTGGGTAGTGGTTGTTTTAAGAATAGTATCAAAAATATTCAAGGCAATATGTGTTTGATCTGATAGTTTGGGTTCAATATTAGGTTATCTTGTCACAGGAACAGTCATAGAGGAACAGAATGATAAGAAAATCTCAAAGAATTTTTTTAGATGTTGTCTCGATTTCGGTCGTATAAAGGAGATTTATAGCTCCGATAGTGAAAACAGGATGCAAACCAAAGGCCATTTCCCATAACTGAGTTATATTTTAATAAATGTGTATGAGGTGTAAGAAAAACATTAAGCTATCGATCATGTAAAGCTCCTATCAAGGGAGAATCTCACTTATAAACAGAAGAAGAAAAAAGATAAAGAAATAACCTGATGAAGCATAAAATATATATAGAAATCTAAATTGTTCATTGGTCTTATACCTGTTGATAGCCGGTACAGAGGAAAAACGGTAAACAATATAGAAAACTAAAATGTATTCACTATAGTAGAGGTTGTACTAAATTATAGCAAAGCATTCATCAGATACATATATGAAATGAAATGAAGTATGAAATATAAGGAGACAAACTCATAACACAGTCATGACGGAATCGAGAATCTTCGGATTTGCTTTATATTAACTCTCGAGGGAGAAAAATCTCTATTACAATTGACCGAAAAAGGTCCAGCCCTTGTTCCTTCCTTCTATTGTATATTTATACAGATTTACATATGATGGAATCTCAATCATTCTAGGATTTTCAGTTACAACAAGAAGGAGATAAATCATTTCATTTATTTATCCTATGTCTTTATTTGGTACTAGAAGCCTGCCCCTTCGCATGCTTGGTACAAGTGACACATTTTTCCACCAGCCGAGATATCAACCTTGAAGGTTCCGCTTGACAATTGGCCTCAAAAATGTAACAATCTCTGACTAATTGAGGCAACCTATCTTCCATCTGTCGGTCTAGGGTGTCAATAGTATACAATTGCATACTTGGTTTAATAATCCATTTATCTATTTGAACTATGTCTGCCAGAGTTACTTGTGAAACTTCGGCCGAATCTCTTTCTTCTTTCTCATTTATATCAAGCGAGAGTTTCACCATATTCATTTGGCTCAGCGTCTCAGCATTACTCTCGCTATCAATGCCTAACAGATTTCCATCTATAGAACCGAAAGCCTCTTCACAGGATTTCTTTACCTTCTTGGCTTGCAATTTGCCTTCTGATATGCTGCGTTCCCATTCTTTCAACAAAATATTACCTCGGGTCTGTTCTGAAATGGAAAACTTAGAATTTTTTCCCGATTCCCTGTTTGTTGTAGCTATTATAGCCTCTTGAAATGTGACCTGAGCTGCTCCAGCTTCTCTCTCTCTGACAGATAAGTTTTCTAATACTTGATAAATAAGCAGACAATTGTCCCGAATCATCTCTACCTTGGCAAGTAAACTTCGTTGGGCTGCAGAAACCCTGCTCTGAATCTCCATAGCCTGGGACTAGAATATCTCGATATTTATAACTTGGATTTCGGAGAACAATAATCTAACCTATAGCTTCTCAATCAAGTCTCTTTGTTGTCCTACATGTATTTGACTGGTGTGAGCTACCATCTCTGCTTGTTTGAGCTTAGCTTTGAGAAACTTAATTTCCTTTTTGTCAGCCATTCTTGCTTGTTCTATTCCTGTGCTTGCCTGGTCCTTGGTAGCCTCCTCTGCTATGGCTATTTTAGCTTCTAAGGTTTTGATGAGGTGATTTTTTCACTTCAGTTGATTTTTCAAAACCCCGACTGAAAATTGGTTTTTCGTAGCATACACCCCTAATGTTCCGACTATT
This sequence comes from Picea engelmannii, assembly GCA_009831015.1. Lineage (NCBI taxonomy): Eukaryota > Viridiplantae > Streptophyta > Pinopsida > Pinales > Pinaceae > Picea > Picea engelmannii. The sequence continues at coordinate 455,115 of ML789654.1, forward strand.
TCTATCGCGAATTCTTCCTTCTTCACATCTTTCCAATCGGTCAACACCTTGAACTTCTTGGTCGTTGATCCCTCTTCTTGATAGAATTCTCTTTTTACCACATATTTTCTCTTTTTATAAAAAAAGAACTCATATGGCAGAAGCTCTTCCATCCTTACAGGTCTCAATTCTTCATTGAAAATCCACCCTACGTCTATGTTCCCCTTAGTTGACTGTAAGGGAGTAATGGAGGGGATGGGATTTCTAATTTGCCTAGCTGATTGGCTAGGAATGGAATCTGGAGTCGGCTTTTTCGGCGGATCGGGGGTTTTCATTTCTGGTTTCGAACTCCCAGTTTTCTCTCCCTTGTCCTGGTGTTTTTCTTGTCTGGGTGTTGTATCTTTGGAGCCTTCGGCTTCTTTTTGCTGCACCTCTGTTGTTATTGGATTCTCACCCCGCAATAATGGGGGAAGACAACTCCGTCGATGTTCTTGGAATTTTAAAACATCGGCCCTCTCTTCGGGTGCCAAGGCTTGTATCTGAGCCAAAACCTCGGCATAAGATCTCGTGCCTCGAAAAATGTCATCTGAGGGCGAATTTTCATGTTCGAACCTTCATAGCCCGCAACTGGCTAAGTGATTACTTACAACCCTCTGTGGATCGTTCTTTTTGAATTCGACATGAACCAATTTCAGGTCCTCTAGGGTTGTTGCCTCAGCTTTAGCATGCCCAAAATCTAACAAAGAATAGGAACTTAAATGAATAGGAAAAGGTGGCCATACCTTCTTAGAATATCCCTTAAGCTCCTTACTTACGCCACTGCTTACGGTTTGTCTGGAAATTTCACGGCAAGCCAACCTATCGGGTATGAATAAAGGCAAGGCATTCGGAGGAACAAAAGTGTTGAAAACCCTGAGATATGAAAATTCTACTTCCACGTACCATTCGGCTATACTGCTCAGATTTACCGCGATACTGTCTGAGATCCTGGGTGGCGGGTGGCCGAAGATAGTGACATGCAGTGGTACCAGAACCCAGTTAAAGATTTCATACACAAAATATGAGGCTTTGTCTTCCCACAGATTTGAATGGTAGCCGTGGATGGACTCAGCCTCCGATGGAGTCCAGCTCCAACTCATCAAGGGAAAAGGTGTCAGAAAATATACGGAGTCCATGATATACGTGGCCATAAAGAATGAAGCAATATTTCCTCTCTCCCTCTGTGCTTGATATTATGTAACTCAACTAGTCAAACTATCGGATAATAGTTTAGCCCAGTCGAAGGAATAGCCTGCGGCGACCAAATGAATTAGAGGCACCCACTGAAGGAAAAAATGTGTGGTGTCCTCTCTCCCATATAATATGCAAGTCATCATAGCCACATATTTGAACTGTGGTTCCAGAGAATATATTGAATATATACCATGATTGTCCACCCTGAACTTCGTAGGATGTGAAACCCAATCTTTGATTAAACCGGATATAGTTTTGTCATATTGCACACATTACTTCTGTTTAAAATTCTCCAAGAATTCGGCATTGTATGTAAGGTATGACATGGTTGGAAACTTGTACATAGCTTGCAATTGTTCAAGTCTGAAAGTTCCAATGGTGACCCTCTGCTCATTGTCGATGGTTCTGGTTGGTATATCTACATGGTCTAATGCCCACCGGACCATATCATAGTAAGGGAGCAGACGTGGCCTACCCGCTACTTTATGCATTTGATCCTGGACGACGATCTTATATTTGGTGATTAGGTCGTATTTTTCATTTTCACTGGAATCATCTGAAACATCTACCAATTCGACTGTAGAACCTTAGAAATATATGACCAGGTCCTGACAGAGTCGACACTTCAAGGTGAAGTATCAAAGACGTTGTTTGAACCTTGTCCTGAGACCTCAACAGTGGATTTAGACACTTTTCACGAGTCCATGGCGGGGGATTCTACTTTAGCTCTCCTACAATAACAATATGTATACATACAGAAATTAGTTCGCTCTAGAAAGGTTTGCTCTGCATAGAATAGGAATGAAATTTGTGACAACAAATAAAAGATCCATGCCTTCGATCATTTAAAACTAGGTCGTCCTTAGGAACAGAATGGTCAGATCATTCTTAAATATAAATTTAGCAATAAAAACCAAATCCTTACTTGTTGATTCGCCTCATTTCCAATTAATGTCTTAGATTTTGATAGTACGTAATGCAAGTTGGTGCAAGGAAAGTTTAAAATTACCTCGTAGACTGTGCATATTAATTTTCATATTAGAACACTGGCAATGTTGTCTTAACTTAATTAATCAGGCCTTTTTTAATGTTAATTAATCTTTCGGCATTCGCCTCATCGAGAGCTTTCACTTTAACCCTTTAAACCTCTAAAAACCGAGGTTGCAATAATTAGATTTGGTTAAAAAAAATGTAACCATGATTAGGCGTTTAATTAATTACATTGTTATTTACATCGCAACTTCGTGACTCGGGGCTTTGGGGCTTCGAAGGTATAGCTTTCGGGAGGTTTGTATGCCCTATTGCGAAATCGTGAGATCACGATGATATGATCTAATTAAATTAGAGGATAAAACCAGATTAAGTGTTTAATTAATTACATTTCTATTTTTATCGCGACTTCGTGACTTGGGGCTTCGAAGGTATAACTTTTGAGAAAAAACACGCCGAGTTGCAAATTCCCGACAGAGCTTAACCATGGCTAAACTTGTTACCTTTAACATTAACCAGGGTTACTAAAACAAGAATCTCGCAGTTTCGGCTATCGGGGTTACGAAGGTAAGACTTTTGGAGCTAGCAAACACCAAGACACGAAATCCCGATGATGGTTAACTACAGTTTAGAGTATTTTTACTCTTGGTAATGATCTGGGTAAACTTTTTTTTTAAAACTAGTTCATCATTTCCTCGGGACTTGTAAACTAGGTGATCTATAACTCCCGACATGTGACATCTCGAGGTAAAAAAGGAGAGACTCGTTTAAACGATTAAAAGAAAATAAATCGTGCCTTAAGAGTATGATGACCGTATCTATTTGCGTGATGAGACTTCTGAGATTTTGGGAAAAATAAAGGAAAATACGAAAACCGGCTTTCGATTTCAAGCATTAAGATATGAAATTTTAAACAGGCTAAAAAAACAAAGGCGGCTCCAACAAATACTATTATTGGAAAGCAGGAAAAATAAATTTGGCCTTCGGTCATTTTTCCCTTACACTCTATATTCTCCAAACATCCTGGAGTCCCGAAGCTCCGAACTCTTGGAGCCCTAAACTCCCGAAGGGCCCATGCTTACACATGACTTTGCATTAAATATTAAATTAAAAAGGGAAAAGGTTGGTACTTTATCACGTACCAATGCCATAATATATATATATATATATATATATATATATATATATATATATATATA
>ML789654.1:458585-470694 GCA_009831015.1 Picea engelmannii
GCCCAAGTTTATAAAGCCTCCAATATTTTATTAATATTTGAAATAAGGGAGAGAGAGAGAACTCTAGGTCAACCCCCTTCGGCTCTCCACCCCATTCCTTATACTCCAATCTCTCGAAGCCCCAGAGTCTCGAAGCTCCAAAGTGACCCCATTGGCACACATTACCACACCATTTAATATTCAAAGGAGTTGGATTTGTTTACATGAAATCAATTTAATGAATTTAAAATAAAATAATATAATATATTATTTTATATTCCTCGAAAATAACACCCAGGTTTTAAAATTCTCTAAATATTATATTATTATTTGACATGAGAGAGAGAGAGAGAGTTCTCCAGGTCAATCCCCTTCAACTCTCCACCATGTTCCTTATACTCCAATCTCCTGGAGCCTTGAAGTCCTGAAACTCCGAAGTGACCCCACTTATACAGCTTTCCAATTTAAAAATGGTTGGCGTAGTTCATGTGTAACCATTTTAATGAATAATAATATAATATAATATATTATATTATACCTCTAGAAATTCTCACCCAGTTTTAAAGGATATCTAAGGTTATATTTAATATTCATTAATGTATTGAAGGAAAGGATATCCAGGTCCACACCTTCAGCTCATCCACGTAATTTTTCATTCTCATATAACCTAGAGTCCCTGAATTCCGGAGGGGACCCACTGGTATTACAACGTAACATAAATATAATGATTTGTTTTGACTTATAATATTATATATAAGTTTTAAAAAAGGTGTATTATATTAATTTGCGTTAATGGAACATTTTAATTACCATACAATGCAATTAATTATATTTCTTATCTTTTGCAACCTTGCACACAGAATACAAGGTTTGGGTCTTCGATGGCTTTGGTTCATGAGTTCCATCACCCCAAATACCCTAGATCCCAGGAGCTCCAAACTCTCGAAGTTTTTAAGACTACGAGAAGGCTAAAGCATTTGGTCACCGTTTAATTCCCTCGTGTGTTTGACATTAAAATAATAATAATAATTGTATTCTTTTAGGTCTCAAGTATTTTACTCTCAAGGGGCTTTAGCCTACATTTTTCAGAATAATAAAATAATATTACTAATAATAATAATAGTAATAATAATAATATGTATATAAACATATATACATATATTTCCATAGTTTTACTCAGGATGCTTTAAAGGAAAATTATTTTCTTTTACAGAAAAATATGTAAAGGAAAAATATAGTTTTCCAAGCTTTATAAAGAGATTAAATAAAAGTTTATATTCCAAGGAAATTTTCTCCATCCTGGAAATTAAAATATAATTATAATCTCTCCCTTCTCATGGGTAAATGAGTAAAATTGTATTTCCTTATTATTGTGCTTTACTACTCTTACTAAATTTATGGAAAATGGTCATAATACAAAGATTTACCTCCACAGTAAATTCAATGTTTCTACCAGGATTTAGTGCCCACCAAAATTTAAGGGGATTTTTCCCAAATTTAGGAGATTTAACAAAACATAAATATGAATGTTTATTTATGCCCCAAATCGGATTTTGAGAACTTTTGTATTTTAATTTCATTTAGACCAATTTCATGTTTATGTCCTAATTATGTTTCCTCAATAATTATTTATAAGGCCTTTTAATGTTTTCCCATAATTTGGATTATTTCCTAAAGTCCACACAAATCTGATATCTTCTAAATTTTATGGCAGGGGATTTCAAGATATACTAAAATCGAGCACTATTATGAAAAAAAATTGCTCTCTCTTCTTTCAGAGGTGTTATAGATATTTTTAACTGCTCAGTCATCAATTTCCCATCATGCATTAAACTGTACATCAGATTCAACCACAACATCCACTCCCAAAAATATTACTTTAGCACATAGATGGTCAAGAGATAAGAAATTAAATCCAAAGATCTTAAGCTAAGACATTCTCTTTATTTTGCTTAAATTTCTCAAGTCACTTTTGTTATAAATTAAGCTTACACAGTTCTCGAACATAGTATAAAATTTTCTCTGATCTAAACACTATAGAGATCCAACCAAGTATACTTATCTAGAAACCATATAATGATGCAATTGTTGAAAGGGGTTCCCTTTCCACCCAACCTTAGGAACAACAACTCCCTCTTCAGAAATGGTCACCAGATCCATTACCCTTGAATCCTCTTCCTCTTCCCATGAATTTCCCTTATTTTCTTACCTTCCTCAGCAATATTTCGTGGGTCCAAATCCCCCATTTCTTGGTCAGGTTGGGAATTTTTCAGATTGGTACTCTGCCAATATCCTCATTGACTCTTGATGAGGACTTCTCAACTACCAACCTGACTGGTAATTTATTTTTCTGGGTCAGAGGATTGTTCTGGGTATGAATAACTTAAATCTAGTAAAGTACTAGTCTGGTGGGGGCCATCTCAACCATTGTTAGTTCCCCTCACCATATCTTTCATGCATCATGATCTACCTTGGAAAACCCCTTCAGCAGTTATGCAACACTTTCCATTTTATTTAGTAACATAAATACATACATTACCTTTTATAACAAAAAGGTTCATCAATTCCAACATCCACACATATTTAGTTTTTCCATAGTATTTTAGCAAGTTATAGTTATATTTACAAGTTGGGGGAAACGGGGGTATTATAATCCCCTCCCCCTTAAAGTGACATCATCCTCGATGTTCTACATGTCGATGTGCTCTATATGTACAACATTAAACAAAAATGAGTATGTTTGTTTCATGGCATCCTCCATTTCCCATGTAGCTTCATCTGAACCAAAGTGTTTCCATTGCACCTTGACCTGTGCAATGGTTCTATTCCTGAGTGGGATTTCTTTCCTATCTATTATGCATTGTGGATCTGGAAGGAATTATCCCTTGGGTGCCACCTAAATCACAGACCAATCAATTATATGATTAGAATCATGTACATATTTCTCCAGCAAAGAAACATGGAAAACATTATGTGCCTTCACTGTGGGATGAAGTGCTAGTCTATATGTTATAGATCCCAATCTGTCCAATATTTCAAAGGGTCCACAATAATAAGGTGCTAGCTTGGCACAAGCTCCCATTCTCAAGAAACCTTTTCTAGGCCTAACTCAGAGATACACATGATCCTCTGCTTTGAACTCTCTAGGATTCATTTTTCTGCCTGCATAGATTTTCTCTCTATCCTGAGCTATTTTCAGATTTTGTTTTATTTGAACTACTTTTTGTTCCATTTCTTTTAGAATATCTAGCCCGAGTGTAATTTTATCTATTGTTTTATTACATCTAATTGGAATATTTCATTTTCTACCATATAGGGCCTCAAAAGGGCTCATCTTCAATGACTCTTGATAGCCATTGTTATAATCAAACTCTACCAGTGGTAGGTAGTCTTCCCACCTCTTGGGATGATGCATCACATGCATCCTTAACATGTCCTCTAACACTTGGTTTACCCTATCTGTCTTCCCATCAATTTGAGGGTGATAATTTGTACTAAATAGAAATTTAGTTTCAAAAACCAACAAACAGAGATTTCCAAAAATTTGAAGTAAATTTTGTATCTTTGCCTGATATGATTTCCTTAGGCATGCCATCCAGCCTAAATATCTCTTTCATGAAAATACTGTAAATATATATTTCCTTAAAGGTTGACTTAATGGGAATAAAGTGAGCATCCTTTCTCAGTTTTTCCACAACTACCATAATGGTGGCATTCTGCTTGGTTGATTTTGGTAACCCTATGATGAAATCCATGGAGATGGTTTCCCATTTCCATTCTGGAATTGGTAGGGGTTGTAACATCCTTGCTAGATGCTAGTGATATGCCTTAACTTTCTGACATTCTAGACATTTAGCTAAGTAACTGATCTAGGTGGATATTGGTGGCCACTCACCTGTTCCAACTAGCTCCTCTTGTCAAGTTTTAGTACAACATGTTCTTTTGTACTTATTTGTAACTGTGGGTTCTACACTTTTTGGGTTTTCTAAAGCCCTTCACATCTTCTAGGTGGATATTGGTGGCCTCCCACCTAATCCAACTGGATTATTTTGTATGTTTTCATCTCATCACATCTTGTTGTACTTCCACGGCCATTTTGGGCCCCTAAACAGTGTTTTTTTGGCTCACCACGGTCAACCTATATACTAAAATTGATTTTTTTTGGTGTAATCTATACTTCTCAAAAATACCTTTCCAACGAGCTATCACACACCTAAAATGGAGATCGTATGAAAACGTTATGACCCTCGGAAGTTAATGTAATAACTTACCCAAACGGGGCCCACGTGACTTTTGGTGTTTCGTCTCCTAGGGTTAGGTTTTTGGATGTCTAGGTTTTTGGCATTCCTGTTTATCATAAAAATTCATTCAGAGCCTCATTGTAACCATCTTCTTGTGAATGAGAATATATGTCACATCTCTTCTCAGAGATAAAGTTGTCACCATTCTAGGGAGTCTTGCACTCTGTATTTTTATAGTCTCATTACAATTCTTTCATTAATAGAAATCAAGTATTGTTGTATTTCTTTGTTTCTGGAAATTTTCATGAGTGTTTCATTATAATATATCTACTTTCATTTCGTTCTAAAAAATAATCCAGATTAGTGGTATCAGAGCAGGTTGCTCTTGATCATTTTTCAGCACATGTCCTCGATGAGGTCCGAGTATAACCAGTTGGGTCTCAAGTTTTTCTCTCTTGATGAAAATTACCCTCACACACCCAAGAAACCCTCGATGGCGGCAGAAAATAAAGACGATAAAGTAGAAGATTATATTAACTTGTTGCTTGAGCAATCTCTCACGTGATAGAGGGATGAAATGATGGAGAATTTTGAACACATTCTTCAATGCATGTTGATAGCAACAAGCGCATCTTCATCAAGCAGCCATTTAGGAGGAACCTCTCCCTTCAAGGTACAAGTTAATTTTGATATTTTAATATTTGAAGGTCAGATAGATGCGGATGCCCAAGAAAAATGGTTAAATATATTAGAAGGTTATTTCTCTGTTCAAAAATTTTCTAACAGGGAAAAGATCACCTTCGCACTCATCAAGGTTCTCCCCCATATCAAACATTGGTGGGAAACTTACTAGGAGAAAAATTCCACATAGGAATCTGGAATATATAGGGCCGAGCCCACATGGGATTTTTCTGTGGATGCAATCAAAGAAAAGTATTATCCTATTGATAACTATGAATACCAGTAAATGAGATGGACCACACTACGGCAAGAGAAGAGCCAAATAGTGTTGGAGTTCGCAAATACTTTCCATACCTTGCGCACGAAGTTGGGTATCAAAGACTTCGAGCGACATCTAGTTCTAAAACACCGTGGGGCTCTACATAGGTACATACAAACCAAAATGGATTTCCTAAACATCTCATCATTGGGAGTTTCCTATCGATATGCTCTCAAAATCGAGCAAAAATTTAGGCACCAAAATAAATGGGAATTCGGGTCCGCAAATATGCCACAACCAAAGCATGGTAAAGACGGCTCTAACCAACATCTTCTAGACAACCAATCCAAGACACATGACAAAAAGGGTAAAGGGAAGAAAAATAATGAAACTGGGAAGTGGTGTGACTTCTACAAAATCCCCTGGCACAACAATGATGAATGTCGCTCAAAAAAATCATTGGTGGTCGAGGTCAAAGACACGGAGCCGAACCTTGATTCGAAGTTCGATCCAAAAAATATTGAAAACAGACAAATCATCGATGCAGACCCCACTGCTACTGTCGCAACCACAACAATTCAACAAAAAGAATCAGTAGATCCTGAATAATAAGAGCCCCTCTTCCATTCACAAATGTGGGTGAAGGGGACCCCGTTGCATTTCATTATTGATAACAACAGCCAGAAAAACCTCATCTCGGCTAAGGCCTTCAAATAGTTGGGGTTGTCAACAACACCACACCCGCAGTCATACAACATCAGGTGACTTCACCAGGGACGAGATATCCATGTCAGCCAGCAGTGTCGCTTGTCCTTTGGCATCCAGCCCTTCAAGGATGAGGTAGTGTGTGATGTTGCCCCTATTGATGTCTGTGATGTTGTTTCGGGCCAACCATATATGTGGAGACATCATGTTGTCTATGAGTCTAGACCTCGTAGTGCCATTATTACTCTGGAAGGTCAACTCTATAGGACACCAGAGATAGTTCTGACTATTGCTCCATCAAAACAGTGTCGTAAGGTAATCTCTCATATTTGCAAATTCATCCTCTTCACGGTCTGTTCAAAGGATACATAGAAGACCGCTACAAACACCACAGCCTCAACACCTTCTATATATCAAAAACAAATTGTTTATTCACCTGCAATGGTGCCTACACAATGCCCCATCAAACCCTGAGACAACAGATTGGTGGAACATATTCAACCCTGCCAGCAACATGCATGTGACAGTCTTCCACGAACCAAGAAGCACAAATTCTCCAAAAAACCATACAGATCACCAAGATTTAGATTCAGAAAATGATTTCCCCTCTTCCCTGGGAACTCGACATAATGGAGACCATTTCTTCCTAAGGGGAGAGGATTGATCCAAGTGGATATTGGTGGCCATCCACCTGTTCCAACTGGCTCCTCTTGTTAGTTTTTATTACAACACATTCTTATTTACTTCTTTGTAATTGTGGGTTCTACACTTTCGTGGTTGTCTAAATCCATACACAGCTTCTAGTTGGATACTGGTGGCCTCCCACCTAATCCAAATGGCTTATTTTGTATGTTTTCATGTCAACACATCTTGTTGTACTTCCAGGTCCGTTTTGGGCCCCTAAACAGTGTTTTTTGGCTCGCCATAGTCAAACTTTAAACAGAGTCAAAGTTTGACGAATTCATGCGTAGTTCTCGAAAAGACCTTTCCAATGGGATATCACATGCCTAAAATGTAGATTGTAAGAAAAAGTTACGACCCCGGGAATTTAATGTACTAACTTACCCAAACGGGGCCCACATGAATTTTGGCGTTTCATCTACTAGGGTTAGGTTTTTGGATGTATAAGGTTTTTTCATTCTTGTTTATCATAAAAAGGTCTTCAGAGCCTCATTGTAATCATCTACTTGTGAATCAGCATAGCCATCACATCTCTTCTCATAGATAAAGTTGCCACCATTCTAGTGAGTCTTGCACTCTGTATTTTTACGGTCTCTTTACAATTATTTCATTAATAGAAATCAAGTATTGTTTTATTTCTCTGTTTCTGGAATTTTCATGAGTGTTTCATTGTAATATCTTTGCTTTCATTTTGTTCCAAAAAATAATCTGGATCGGTAATCAGTTATGTCATTTCTCAGTCCGGGCCAATAAAATAGTTTCCTAGTGGTTGTGATCATTTTTTGATAACAAGGATGACCACTATATGGTTTTTTGTGTAGTTCATCCATTATGAACTTTTTCAAGTCTTCACAATTTGGAATATACAACCTACCTTTGTAAGTTAGCAGGGCACCATTCAACATTTAATATCCCCCATACTTCAGCCCTGTGGGCTCTTTCTCTAGGTATTGTTTCACAGTCTTGAAAAGTGCATTTGTTTCTTGTGTACTTTTGACTCTCTCCTTGATGTCTAATTCACAAGTTCTTACAGCTACCAAGTGAATCACTTTCATACTTTCACTAAGGGAATAAACCACCCTATTTTATTTTCCTTTGATATGTTTTATTTCAAAAACAAATTCACTAAGTAGAGCCATTGATCTGAAAATGATCTTTTAAATACTTGGCTGAGTTTTAAGCATGTGTTAAATTACCGTTCAAAAACTTAAATGAGGAAGGAGATATTAATTAAATAATATTGCATCCATCATAAAGAATGCAGATCAGAAATTAAACATAAGGAACATCAAGCCATAACAACAAGCTTGATAATAGAGTTCGATAAGGTTGCCTACGTCTTCGGGCCTTTGTCTCAGTGGGGGAGGCTTTCTTATTAATCTTAAATGCTTCAAAAGTACATCATAAATGCATCAAAAGGATTACAAACTTGTTTGGATGTGTTCTTCTCAACCTCAAGAATCCAACACAACTGATGGCACTGAAAAATGTTGAGTGTAGCTCTCAGAATTGGCCTCCAAAGTTTGCTTCCTCAATGGCTTCCTTGCATAAAAATAGATTAGGCTTCATGAATTCTTCATCATTTCTCATATTCTATACTTGTTTGGACTATCAAAAACCTTTGATTCTTATATATTTTTAGTTTGGGTTCTCCTCCCAACTTCCCCCCAAGATCTGGCCTCAAAAAGGGCTCCAAATCCTCAAAAATGGGAAAAAATCCCCATATAACAAGATGAAAATCATAAAAAAATCAAAACTATAGGTTAAAAAACCACTTTTCCAAATATTGGGGGCGTCATCCCCTGGTTCTCTAGGCTCTTGGTCGCATGGTGTGCCATGTGGCCATGTGTTTTCCCCCGTCGATTGGGGCCTATACCTAAACCGACGCACCATTGCAATTCAAATAAATAATATGCCACATAGTTTAACAAGTAGCATGTACACCTGGGTGGCTAGCGCGTTGTGGTTAGAACTTTGGCTAGTCCGGAGTTCGGGGGTTCGAGCCCAATGTAGGTGAAAAAAATTTGGCCTAGCCAACATTGGCTCTAGGGTTCCACATGGGACCCTGTGATTGGACCACGTGTCACCTCTGTATTGGCTCGTACAATTTAGTCAACACACATTCATCTACCTAGTCATCATGCCATGTCACCTACCACGTCAGCATTCATACTGCCACGGCACCCAGCCACGTCAGCATTTGTACTACCACGTAACCCTTCCACGTCAACATCCGTACTTCCACATCAGCATCTGTACTGCTACCTGTCATCTCTACTACCACATGTTGTACTATCATTGGGACACATCATCATTCCATACAACCATGTATCACGTCTATACAGTGCCACATGTCATGTCTGTACAGTGTCATGTGTCACTTTTTTACTGGTCCACATCACATCTGAAAATGCCAAAAATGAGTGACACATGTCACCTCCTCATGCTACCATGTGTCCATAATTACATCATCATGACATCATGTTGGCATCACTACCATGTCATGTTGACGTCAGTAGTACAACCTGTTGATTGTTGACTTCAACTTTTTTTCCTATTTGGGAAATCGATCAGAACGTGATAACTTTCGCATACGGTGTCCATTTTTGGAAAAACAAAATATGGTCGAAATTGATGTGACGAGCCCGATGCAATGGCATTGGTTTCATTTGATTCTAAGAAATTTGATTTTAAGGCCTTCCTGGATCCATTTTGGATCATTCCTCCCTACTAAGACCTTTTGGTCCTCCAAAAGGGTATTAACCAGTCATCAAGTGCAGGATAGGCCACCCCACTTGTCCTTTGTCTTTAAACTCTGCCATGTGCACCTGTTGCATCATAATCAATTGAAAAAAAACCATGAAAATTGAAACAATATTGTTAGCCACTTGAACTCATTCACATCTTAATGAATCCACTACCATCCATGTTGAAAACATTAGCAGCGATAACATCAGAAATATGACTGCAAATGAACTAATATGTTTGATGTGCTTGCATGACATTAGGTTATCTTGAAGCAAAGTATGATTGAATTTCCATTCTACAACCATCTCATGTTCATGCTTAAGATTAACTGCTTTACTTGGCACAATTATAGGTTTGTTGATTGCATAAGTTGCCTTCCTTAATTGTTCCATTGTTTGAAGAGATGATTTGCTTTTAAGTGATGAGCATGTACAACATATTCATTGCCTTCTTTAGTTAAGTGATATTTATTATGTTCCCTATAGAAGATTTCTTTGTGATCATATAAATAAGGGTTTCCTAAGACCATTCCACATTCATTTAGTGGCACCACATCACATGTTACCTCATCCACAAACATTTATGAAATTGCAAACTTTAAAGTGCATTGCTTTGTAATGTGAAATTTATGATTGTTTCTTATCCATTTAAGTGAGTAAGATTTATGATGCATCTTAGTGTTTAATCCCAATTTCCTAACCACTTCTTCTAAAATTAAGTTATATTGAGATCCGCTATCTATCAATGTATCAATCTTAGTATGTTTTATTATGACCCTTAGATGAAACAACTTACTTCTTGAATCAAAACCATCACCAATTTTACCTATCAAACCAATTGTTGTGATTTTAGTCTCATCACCTGAATCATATCCCAAGTCTGTTGGCCATGTTTTTGTTGCAACTATTTGCCTCCCTTTCCCTTATTTGAACCACTTTGGTCTCTTCTCTAGGTGAAATTTCCAGTAATGGTCATCATCATGCCCTTCTTTCTTGCAATGCTTACAAGAGAGCTTCTTTTCCTTCATTGTCAATGAACTTGCTTTCTTTTCATTCCCTTTCTTTTGTCTTCTTTCCTTGAAGTCAATTCCCTTGATACACCAAGTCATATTTTCCCTACTTCAATATACGTTGATTAAACAAAAACCTCATCAATATTAGTAGGTCCAAACATAAATATAGTGTTAGGAATATGTACAAGTAAACCTTCTATATACTTTATAAGTGTTTCTTGTGTATGTAATGGGATATTTAACATTAATACTATCTTACGAAATTCATCTGTGTATTCTTGCACCGTTTGTCCTTTTCTTAGTTTAAGACTTTGCCATTCAATCAAAGCCTTTTCTTTATAACCCAAAGGATGAAACTACTTTCTAAGTGCCAAAACAAAATCTTGTCATGATGGAAATACATTACCAACTTGTTGAGTACCATGTTGCAAATTACTCTGCCACCAGATGAGTGTTGTGCCTACAATATGAAGCGATGCCAATTTGATTCGGGTTGCCTCATATTTTATTTGTTGCACACTGCAATAAACTTTCATCTATATGGCCCAGTTATCAAGCCTCTCATCATTGACTTCACCATCATACATGGGAAATTCGAATTTCACATCAAGATTAAGTAATGGAATATCATGTTTATGTTTATGAGAATGTTTTATTGTGGTAGAAGTTGAATTTTTACTTGAAGAAGAAGATGATGATGGAGATGAAGGAGGTTTAGGAGGATCCTCTCTTTCTTCACTTTTGTCTTGTTTTGAAGATTGCCCTTGAAAAATCCTCTTCCATTCCAATTAATCATCATATAATACCTTTACCATCTCAGACATGGAGAAGAATGTATTTTGAAACTCTATCTCGTTCTAAGAAATTCCTTCTTCAGATGCCATCTTCTCGCTTTGATAAGTCCTCTTTCTTGATCCAATCTCTGGATCTCCTTCTAAAAGATCACCTTCGCCTTGACTTATCTTTTCCTTGGTAATCATGAAAACTCAAACAACCAACTGTCAACCTTCTCTGATACCACTTGATCCGATAATGATCTTTTAAAGACTTGGCTGAGTTTTAAGCATGTGTTAAATTACCATTCAAAAACTTAAATGAGGAAGGAGATCTTAATGAAATAATATTGCAGCCATCATAAAGAATGCAGGTCAAAGAGTAAACATAAGGAACAACAAACCATAACAACAATATTGATAACAGAGTTCGGCAAGGTTGCCTACGTCTCTAGGCCTTTGTCTCAGTGGGGGAGGATTTCTTATTAATATTGAATTCTTCAAAAGTACATTTGAAATGCATCAAAATGATTACAAACTAGTTTTTTTTTGTTCTTGTCGACCTCAAGAATACAACACAACTGACAGCACTGACAAATCCTGAGCGTAGCTCCCGGAATTAGCCTCCAAAGTTTGTTTCCTCAATGGCTTCCCTACATAAAAATGGCTTAGGCTTCATGATTTCTTCAGCATTTTGTTGGATCATGTTGTCATTGATGCCAATGGTTTTATTACTTGGGAGATTGTTGGATCATATGTCATTGATGTAAATGGTTTGGTTTGATTGATGTCATTGGTTGATGTCAAGTAATTGATTGATATGATTCCCTTGATGAGAATGGTTGGAGGACCCATGTCCAAGTGGAAACCAATCGATGCAAAGGTAAACAAATAGATGAACTCCAAAGTGGTCCCCTTATGGTGAAAGCCCTCACAGGAAGACGCTTTGCGGATTGAGTTATCCTAGAAGAATGGTTGGAGGACCCATGCTCTCATTATTGTCTTATCATGATTGATAAGGTGTACAAAT
>ML789654.1:477210-496151 GCA_009831015.1 Picea engelmannii
TTACAGGTTGGTGCATGGTTGATGCACTTGTTTATGGCACAGGTTGGTGCATGGTTGATGCTCTTGTTTATGGTACAGATTGATATCTGTTGAGGATTGTTGCCTCATCTCAGTTGATGCTGAGAATGCAAGCTGAGTCTTGCCTATAGAGTTGGTGCTCTTGTAGAGTTGTACTCTATTCAGTTGTTGCTGATAAACCCCAAGGATTGTAGTCCGTAATAAAAAGAAAATTGTACATACATCGTGTGTTCTTTGTGTTCATTGTGGTGATGAATTGTTGATGATATATTGCTGATATGTGCTCACATCTAAATGGTTATAAATGAAAACAATGGGTAATGAATAAATGTTGAATACTAGTTGATGAGTTTTTGTGCAAGAGGGAAGTTTTGGGAAAAAGAGCCCCACACTCATTCACCCCCCCCCTCTAAGTGTGGTAGGTGTGTCCAACACATTTCTCCTATGTTAAACTTGTTTGGACTGTCAAAAACCTTTTATTCTTATATATTTTGAGTTGGGGTTCTCCTCCCAACTTTCCCCCAAGATCTGGCCTCAAAAAGGGCTCAAGATTCTCAAAAATGGGAAAACATTCCCATATAACAGGCTGAAAATCATAAAAAAATCAAAACTATGGGTTAAAAACCCACTTTTCCAAATATTGGGCATGTCAGCCCTTGGTCCTCTAGGCTCCTGGTCACATGGCATGCCATGTGGTTGTGTGTTGGCCCCTGCCAACTGGGGATTATCCCTAAACTTGTGCACCATTTCAATTCAAATTAATAATATGCCACATAGTTTAACAAGTAGCATGTGCGCCTGGGTGGCTAGCACATTGTGGTGAGAGATTTTGTTAGTCCGGAGGTCAGGGGTTCGAGCCTAATGGAGGTGAAAAAATTTTGGCATAACCAACATTGGCTAAATATAGGGTGCCACATGGAACCCTTTGATTGGGTCACGTGTCACCTCTAAATTGGCCCATACAATCCAGTCAGCACACAATCAACATGCCACGTCACCTTCCACATCAGCATCCGTACTGCCACGGCACCCTGCCACATCAGCGTCTGTACTGCCAAATAACCCTGCCACATCAGAATCCGTACTGCCACATCAGCATCCATACTTCTACCTTTCATCCATACTACCATGTGTTGGACTATCATTGGACCACGTTAGTATTCCATACAGCCACTTGTCACGTCCGTACAATACCATGTGTCACGTCCATATATTGTCATGTGTCACTTTTTTACTGGTCCACATCACGCCTGAAAATTCCAATAATGAGTGACACATGTAACCTCCTCATCTTGCCACATGTCCATGCTAATGTCATCATGATGCCATGCTGACATCACTGCTACATCAGTAGTATGACCTGTTGACTATTGACTTTGACTTTTTTTGCCTTTTTGAGAAATCGATCAAAACATGATAACTTTCGCATATGGTGTCCATTTTCATAAAAAAAATATATGGTCAAAATCGAAACGACGAGCTTGAAGCAATGGCATTGGTTTCATCCAATTCTGAGAGATTTTATTTTTAGGCCTTCATGGGTCCATTTTGGATCATGCCTCCCCACTGAGACCTTTTGGTCCGCCAAAAGGGTATTTACTAGTCATCAAGTGCAGGATAGGCCACCCCACTTGTCCTTTGTCTTTAAACTATGTCATGTGCACTTGTCACATCATAATCAATTGCAAAAAAACCATGACAACTGAAAGCATATTGTTAGCCACTTGAACTCATTCACATCTTACTGAAGCCACTACCATCTATGTTGAAAACATTAGCAGCGATAACATTAGAAATATGATTGCAAATAAACTAATATGTTTGATTTTCTTACACGACATTATCTTATCTTGAAGAAAAGTATTATTGAATTTCCATTCTACAACCATCTCATGTTCATGCTTAAGATCAACTACTTTACTTGGCACAATTATAGGTGTGTTTCTTGCATAAGTTGCCTTCCTTAATTGTTCCCTTGTTTGAAGAGATTGATTTTGTTTTAAGTGATGAGCATGTACAACATATTCATTGCCTTCTTTAGTTAAGTGATATTGATTATGTTCCCTGTAGAAGATTTATTTGCGATCATATAAATAAGGGTTTCCTAAGACCATTACACATTCATTTAGTGGCACCACATCACACATTACCTCATCCAAAAACTTTGATGAAATTGAAAACTTTGAAGTGCATTGCTTTGTTATGTGCAATTTATGATTGTTGCTTATCCATTTAAGTGAGTAAGGTTTATGATGCATATTGTGTTTAATCCCAATTTATTAACCACTTCTTCTGAAATTAAGTTAGATTGAGATCCACTATCTATCAATGTATCAATCTCAGTATGTTTCATTATGACCCTTAGATGAAATAACTTACTTCTTGAATCAGAATCATCACCAATTTTACCTGTCAAACCAATTGTTGTGATTTTAGTCTCATCACCTTAATCATATCCCAATTTCGTTGGTGGTGTTTTTGTTGCAAATTTTTTCCTCCATTTCCTTTATTTGAACCACTTTGGTCTCTTCTATGGGTGCAATTTCCAGAAATGGTCATCATCATGTCCTTCTTTCTTGCAATGCTTGTGATCTGGAAAAGATCTTTTATACGACAATGGTTGATTTATTATGCATGTGTTAATTAACCAATTAGGAAGCTAAAAGAAAGAGGAAGAATTATAGAAGAAGCATGAAATCCATATACACATATATAGATCTGAAATGAAGCATAAACAGTAGAAAACCATAAACACCAATGTGATAACAGATTTCGGCAATCTCGCCTACGTCTTCGAGCCTTGTCTCAGTGGGATTTCTTATTTATGTTCGAAGCTTTTCAAGTAAATCATGAAAGTGCCAATGGATTACAACAATGAGTTGGTTGTGTTCTTCCAGATCTCATGAACCCATCAAAACTGACGGCACCCAAATCGTATGAACGAAGCTCCCAGAAATGGCCTGCAAAGGTGTGCTCCTCAATAGCTTCCCTCCATGACAATGGCTTTGGCTCAATAATTCAGCAGCATAAACCTATTTTGAACCCCCTCTTTATGACCTCAATAAGGCCTAGTTTATATATATTTGAAGTTGGTAACCATCTCCCAAATTCCCCCCAATATCTAGCCTCAAAAAGGGCCCAATATCCCCCAATATTGGTAAAAAAACTCCAAAACTGCTTATAAAATCAATAAAAATCACTATATTAAAGTGAAAAAATCACTTTATCCATAAAAATGGGGCGGAACCCCTTTTTCTAGGCCCTCGGTCATATTAAGCGCACCCATGTGGCTAGGCTCTACCATCCTAACGCGTTGGCCTCTTAGTTATCGCCCATGGTCCTGTGTTGATGGTGCATGTGGCCATAACCCAGACATCCATGCACATAATACTGGGCTAAGCCCCTGGTCGCGCACCCTTGGTCGATGGGATAGCTCGACCGACCGAGAACCGACCCTTAACAACTCAGCACTTATATGACAAGACCTCGAATCCTATGGAGTCACACCGAAATCGGGGCTAGGCCCAACACATACACGCCAACGGTTATAAACTCTCGTTGTGTGGTTATATGGATGCAATGTGCTCGTGGGATGGGGCTAGGCCCAAGCCCTTTTCTCCTATGATTATTACATTGATTCACTTTATATAAAATTGATGTGTTATAGTTGTTAAGTGACTCCGGTAGGCGGGTTGGTATCCCGGCCTACGCAAAGATTTGCGCCCATGAGGTCCACGATTCGAACCCCACAACTCCAACATTTTTCCAAACACTTGAACCACCAAATGGGTTCCACGTGGCATCCCATGTCTGGGCCACGTGGCACCATGTCATTTGTTGAAGACAATGACACATTTAAAACGCCTATTGGTCCACCTGTATGTTGAGTTGTCAACCATTGTACCTGCCTCGTGTCTACCACATCATCTGTACGGGCGTGCCACGTTTCACCACTGCAAGGGTGACACGTGTCACTCTCATATTGGTCCCATGTACCTTTCCACATCACTCGTATCTACACCCAATCACCCTACCAAATGTGCTTGCCACGTCAATTGTATGGCCATACGAACTGTACAGTCAGCTGCCACGTGGCACTGTACGGACTGTACAGTCATCATTTGTTTTGCCTATTTGGGAAAACGAATAGATATCCATATCAGGAGCATACGACATTTGTTTGAGCCCATTCAAGTTGCATTGTGTTCATATCGATGAGGCCTATGCACATGTCCATTTTGAAGCCACTTTGAGAACTTTGATTTTTAGGCCTTTCTGAGCCCCATCAAGCTCCTGGATGCGATTCTAGATCACACCTCCCCACTAAGGACCTTTTGGTCCTCCAAAAGGTTAAAAAATTAACCTTATTGATTACATACTCATAAAGAGAAAAACAAAACACTATGTTGTTCAAAATGATGTTATAACAGGTCATCATTTCAACATGTGTGATTACATTAATGGAAGCAACATACAATGAAGTTGTGACATCCACTTCTGGAAAAACCAAGTGGTTTTTTTCTTTCCTTCATGGTGTTCCTCTTGCTTCACTGGTAATGCATCTTCCTTATATATTACATGCACAATCCTTTTGTCCTTCCTTGGATGAAGCTCCAGATTAAACTTCCAACAACTAGTCTTTTGATGTCCACTCTTGTTGCAATAAGTACAGTGAGTTTTTGGCATCCATACATGTTTTCCCTTCTCTTTCTTCCATTGTGGAGTTGATTCTTTATGTTGTGTTTCCTTCTTGGTTGACATAAACTTCATGTACAAAGATTATCTCTTCCCACACTTGGAAACACAATTCTTAGTTGAATGACAAAAAGTACATGGATACATATTCCACAAGTTCTGGATCACATGATTATGTTTTTTATAATCAAAAAGAGAATTGGTAAAACAATTACCATTATACCGTTCTTGTTTATCTTCACTTTTTTTTCTAGATGACTTGCATTCACTACCACAATCCTGGAGTGATGCGCCACTACCCTTCGTGAATCGATCCTGCAATGACTTAGGCTGATCATTTGAAGCATTACTTGCTTCTGATGTTTTGGAGCCCATCTTGGAGGATACTTCAATCTCCACTTCAGCATATCCCAATCCTAAATATTGAGTCGTTTCCACAACCTCAATGGGATTAACAATACCTTGGCCCTCAATTCCAAGACCCTTTCCATCATAACCCATCTTGGTTAGCAATATCAAACCTATACCTCTTGTATGTTTTTCAAATACACCAAAACCATCTTGATGGGAACAAGGAGAAATTGATGAATGACCTTCACTGCATACCTCAGAGATGTTTTCTGAAACAGATGTAGAAGGAACTTCCTTCAATCCTTCTTTGCCTTTGTTGTTCTTTGAATATTTCACTTGAACCGATCTCTTTCGTTCCAAGTAGTCTTCATACAACACTTTCACCATCTTAGACATGGAAAACACCAAATTTTGAAAATCCTTCTCATCTTGAGAAAGTCCGTCTTTAAATGTTATTTTGTCAACTGATATTAGCTCCTCCCTGGTTAACATGCAAAACTCAAATCCAAACGTCAACTAGCTCTGATACCACTTGATCCGAAAAAAATATTTTATACAACAATGGTTGAGTTATTATGCATGTGTTAATTAACCAATTAGGAAGCTAAAAGAAAGAGGAAGAATTATAGAAGAAGCATGACATCCATATACACATATACAAATCTGAAATGAATCATAAACAACAACAAACCATAAACACCAATGTGATAACGGAGTTTTCCAATATCGCCTACGTCTTTGGGCCTTGTCTCAGTGGGATTTCTTATTTTTGTTTGAATCTTTTCAAGTACATCATTAAAGTGCCAATGGATTACATCAATGAGTTGGTCATGTTCTACCAGATCTCATGAACCCATCAAAACTGACGGCACCCAAATCGGGTGGACGAAGATCCCAAAAATGGCCCACAAAGGTGTGCTCCTCAATATCTTCCTTGCATGACAATGGCTTTGGCTCAACAATTTGGCAGCATAAACTTGTTCTGAACCCCCTCTTTATGACCTCAAGAAGGCTTGGTTTATATATATCCGAAGTTGGTAACCATACTATTAGGTGTTTTATATGTACTAAAAAAGACACTAAACTACCCTCAATTAAATTGTCAACACGGGGTAAGTAAACTTAGAGTTGTAGAAAAATATATGCCAAAGGTAAAAGGTTGGTAGGAATATAGTCTAATTAATGAAAGAAGCTATCTAAGACTAATCTATTCAAGCAAACCTATCTAATAAGAAAACCCTAGTAAGAAAATTGAAACTAGGTAACCTAAGTACTTTTGGGCCAAGGACTGATGGATAGTTCCTAAGAAAGCAAGTAAAAACCCTATTCAAAGCAAACTAGTTCATGACAGTAAGAAAAGGTAAACTACTAAGCATACTAAGCAAATGATGAAATCAAACTACCTTTAACTTGCCAACCTACATTCAATGAGAAACTACCCTATGAAAGCAATTAAATAATCAAGTAAGCAAAGGCACCTATCTAACCTATTAAAGAAAATAGACAAGTAAGAAAAGACATCTAACTAACCTACTAAAGGAAAAGACAAGTAAGCAAAGACAACTATCTATCCTACTAAAGCATAGGGACAAGTAAGCAAAGACTTCTCATTGAACAACTACCTAGCCTAAGAGGCAAGTGAACTAAATGCCTAATGCAAAACTATTTCTCTTGCGTAAAAGGAAATTTAAATGCTCAATGAAATGCATGAAGGGAAATCTAGTCTATTGAAAGCAAGAAAGACTAACAACTAAACTTATGAAAACAAGAAACTATCTCTTCTAATCTATGAAAGAAAGAAACTATCTTTAATCTATGAAACACTCAAATGTAATGTTGGTGGTTGTGTGAATGCCTTCGATGGTGACTGATGATATCTCGATGACACTTGACAACAAAGGACAATTCCAACGGTATAAACTCAACACTAATCTCAATGGCAAAATGGAAGGTGTGGATTAAACAATCCAATGAAAACTTAGCCATGACAAAAATAATGTTAAATACCCTGCATATTAAACCATCAACAACATAACGAGATCATCATTATTTAACTAATAAATTTAATTGCATTTTTAATATATGAAAGGAAAATGCGTAAAAGAAAACTATGCTATGTCTACTCTAATAATTCAAAGTTCAAACAACAATAAGAAAGTGCTTGAAAATAGAAGTTAAACTATGATATTGAAAAGCAAACTAACAACTACATTAACCAAAAACTAATTAAATGAGATCTATATGAAATTGAAATTAGCAAGCTTGTAATGAAAAACTGGAATTAATTCTATCTATCCATCAATCCTTGTCAAAGAAAACCCAAATAAACAAACTATGTTCTAATCTAATAAAAACTTTGTTTTAACTTGATTACAAAACCATAACTCGAAGCATAGTTTAACATCTACATGCAGATGAGGTTAATATAAAGACTTGGGGTTAGTATGGAGTCTTGCAAGACCTTTTCTAAGCTATAAAATCAACACATGCTAATCTGTATCAACATCTAACTTGCAAAACAATTAAAACAATTAAGCTACAACAAACTAGTTAGCATAATAAAAACATGAATACAGAAAATGAAAAGAGAACAATTAAATTGAGAAATGCATAAATAAACATGAAGAGAGTTACCAGACTTCTGGTGGGCCCCCCAACAAGTCGTGGTCACTCTCTAAAAGTACACCATGATCTTAGTAGGCCGAATTCACCATAAAAATCAAAAAACGTAGTTCTGGCATAATTTTGGCAATGTAAAAACTCAAAGAGAGCAAAATCGTTTTTCTGGCAATTCTAATGCTTATGCTACTTCGTTCTTCTACATAACAATCATCTAACCACCTCAGTGGTATTTATAACATTTACAAACCAAGTGGTCGACCACAGGAGGGTCGAACCACCTCTAAATTTGGCAAATTACAATAAATGATGATTTAACTGTCAAAATGGAGTAAGCCAATAATCGCCTTCTTTGGACAACTGAAAATGAGTTGTCTGGAGCTTAGTAGCTGGAGGGGGCGATGAAAAACAAAACCCATGTGCCCGATTTGTCCACCACTGGCCACCATTACCATAATCGCCAACTCGCCTTGTGTTTTTGTGCAATATTGGGTGTCGGAACGAGTGTCGGATCAAGTACCGGAACGAGTGTTGGATCAAGTGCCAGAACAAGTGTCGAACCAAGAAACATGGTGTGTTTTTCCCTGTAATAGCATAAAAACATGAATTAACTCTTAGAAACCATAAAATATGATAAATTAAACTTGATTGAATCACAAAACACGAATTATACATACCTCATGCCGATTATATCATTTTGTCATAAAATTCTTCAAAAAGCTCCTTTGAAAGATAAAAACGCATATGTACATATGGAAAAAATTGTATAATAACGTCATGAAGATGATCATATCTCAGGCCCAACATACCCCCACACTTACGATCTTGCAGGTCCCACTGCAAACAAAAAGAAGAAATCCCTCAGAACTAGGCTTGTTGAGGAGGGTTGGCTTTAGAAGCCTCTCCTTCTTGTTGTGTAGGCTTAGCCTTGTGCCTCTTATGTTGCTTTAACTGTGCTCTTAAGCTACGGTTAGATTGGGTCATCCCATCGACCAACCATTGAAGGGATTTAACTTTTGCCTAAAGGACTGCGTTGTCATGATGTAGGTGTGCATTTGTTGTCTTCCTCTCTTCTAATTGTTGGAGAAGCTGATGGTTTTCCCTTTGTAGCTCCTCTATAGTTGGGGCAGAATCGGTGATCTCTGAGGAAGGCTCAAGCCCTTTGAGAGATGGGAACAATTTATCAATTTTAGGATCAAGAGTGGGCATGGGTGAAGTAGGTGTGATGGGAGATCGGAAAGGTGAGGTAGGTTCTGATTTTGTTTTCCTTAGTGGCTCTAATCCATCCACAGAGACTTCTCTAGGTTGCTTATGAGGGCTCTCAAGGTCAGAGGATACTTGGATAGGATCTAAAGCAGGTGGAGGCTTTGCATAAGGCTTGGTTCTTATGTTTCAGGTACTCTTCGGAAAGGGTCCCTAACCAAATCGATTGGATCCTCTCTTGTTTGTGGGAATGATGGGAAAGTATTGTTCCATTACTTCTTGGGGCTTCTTAGGTGTAGGATCAAGAGAAAACGAAGGCATTGGGGGGTCAACAATAGGCTTCTTTTGGTATTTGTTCTTGGTCTTTTTCCCAGATGAAGAAATAGGAATATCAGCAAGATTTTGGTGTTGTTCCAGCAAAGAGGCAGTTTGTGCAAGGGAGTTTGGAGTTTTTGGAGAGTGAGGCTTGGATGTAGAGATAGTTTTTAGGCTAAGTGGCTTTTTGCCGGTCTTAACTGTCAAGTGAGGATTTGCAAACTGGTAGATAAAGGAATCCCAACTTTGCCCCTACTTATCTAGTTCGGTAAGAACAAGGAGTTTGATCAAACCATGGTGGAAGAGACTATTGTGGGGGTTGGTCACATTTTTCCTCACTTGAGAGGACATTTTCTCCAAGCTTTTGAGAAAATAAAAGGGAAAGTTCAAAGGTTTATTGAACAGAAAATGAGTCATCAATATAAAGTGACAATCTTTGAAGGTGGAGTATCTACCTTCACATGTAATTAACCTTGTGATAACAATGAGGGGATTGACCAATTATGGATTTATCCACTCCTTAACATACCCTTTTTCTCCTAAAATTCTCTAGAATTCAGGCTTAAACACCCTGTTGTAACTTGAGCGCGGCAATTGATTATTATTGAACCACCTATCTCCCATTCTTGGAAGTTTTGTTGCAACAACAATTGAATCTTTTGTGAATGCAAAGTTGAGAGACCCTACATGTGTTATCTTTCCATCAAAACCAACTGCAAATTGCATAGAAAGACTGTCATCATGGCCTTGCAAACTCGACAGAAATGGCCCCCATCCAGCAAGCAAGAACACTTCCCTGCACTGTGTGAATTCTGGAATGGAAAACAAGTCTTCATAGGAGGATGGTTCATATCGCTTGGGCATTGTGACAGAGTTTGAATTCACTAAGCCAGGGAGAAATTGAGCCACACAGAGACACAAATTGGGCATGGTCTTAGTGCAATTAGAACAGAGGAAAAATTTTACCAAGCAAGGGTGCAAACAGGCCAAGAAAAGGCATGGGTTTAACATAGTCTGAGTGCGATTAGAATAGAGGGAGAATTTAGTAGAGGTTTGGCGTGATTCCTTAATGCAGAGCAGAGAAAATGGAAAGGGCAAATGAAACAATGGAGTGCCCAGCCTGATTTTGGATGCTCTTGTGGTGGAGTACGTTACCCACATGTGTGTGCGAGCTGCCATGTGTGGGAGATTCAAATTTGATGGCAAGCTTGGGAGAAATGGAGTGGTGCGTACTTAGATCAATGTCCAAGTCTTTTGACTTGGACATTTGATCATAACCATATGAGGCATCTTTTAATCAATGCCTGTAACAAATTTAATTGAATGTAATTGAATTCTAGTTCCCTGGAATCTAGGATAGTTACTGGTATACAATGCAATGGAACTTCAAACGGAATTTCATCAGGCACCTCATACGGTACTTCATCTGGTACCCCTGTGTTAAGTGCATTTTCGCCTCTTTTAATGGACAGCCTGCAATTTTGAAGTGTTTTTGACAACCATAGTGGTTAATGAGTAGGGGCAGAGTGCTCCATGCTTACTCATTCTTCTTGTATATGACATATAGTGTCAAAACCTATAATGAATGGATTGTAATGAACAATAAACCAATAAGGAGTGGTCTGTTGAATAACAAATAAGAGTGGTATGTTAAGCATGAGTTCAGTAATGTATAGCACACATGAGTTAAGCATTTAAAAATAACATGACTATCAATGTAATAACCTGTATCATCGTAATAATACAAAAATTCTTGCAAAGACTCTTTTCTCTAGGCAATAATCATTTGTCAGCTCATGAACCCCTCCCCCACACCTAAGTATTGTGACACCTCACAATCAAAAGTATAGGAAACTAGTCAGTATCCCCTAATAACCGAAGATTTATAGTATGTCAAGTGTAAAGATAAAATTTCATAGATTGGTCCAACGAGACAGTTAGGAGATGGCCCCACCTATAGGATAAGAGATCCTATATATAGATAAGAAGAGGTAGGCAAGAGAGTTTCAAGATAGTATTAGAGTCATTTCCCAATGGAAAATTGATGAGATTCATTAACCTTAGCTTAACTACACATACTCCAAGTCAGCTTTGTCTACAAGTAATGTCGTACATTAGGAAAAGTTTAGATTTATTATTTATTTTTGTCAGAGAATCATCCTCACTAAGTAGAATGCCCCACTGTCGGCAAGCCTGTTCAGTACTCCGGTGGGTATACCTAGTCATACCACAGGCCGGTACCCGCTACCAGCAGACCTGTTCAGTATCCCAGCGGGTTGGCCTCTTAAACCCTCAGAGACTGGCCCTCCATTCTTTAAGATTTTAGTATAAGATTGCTTATGCAAGAAGATGGGGGAACATCTCTGAAATGACTTTTGCTTTCTTTTCTTTTTAATTGAGATGGTATTTGTGTTAGAGGATGAATTTCCGTTGTATTATTAGTGGTTGTCTTAATGTAAGGGGTACTTAAGCAGATGTGGCCTATCTAAAGATATGATATAATCAAGCTATTTAGTGTGTAGTAGATGGTACCATTGGGAAAGAACAGAAAGGTATCTCTAGGCTCAACTTACTTTCTTCCTTTGTAATTATTCTGATGTTTCCATGACTAACATATAATTAGACTTCATTTTTACTCTTTGATAAAAACACTTGACTCACTTACTTAGGTCTCTTGTAAAAATTGTACAAGAGACCTCTAGGATTGATAGTTATTATATCACTTCCTTATATAGTGGTGAAGAGTTTCAAGAGAAACTGCTTTAGAATGCCTTAAAAATGATAATTTTGCAAAAACATGGCTAATTACAGTAAGTCACTATTCATTTGATGCTTTAGCAGACACAAAATTCAAGTATAACAATGTTTTGATGAAAGATCTTGAAATTGTGTACTCCTGGTGAAATAAATACTTACAAAAACCTCTTAGAATTGCCTTATTAACAAAAACTATTTACATATATATAGTAGGAAATATTTAAAAAAACTTTTCAAGAACAAGGGGGGCTTCCCCATCTACTAATGTCAATGCCTTGTCAGCTGACATGACCTGTAGAAAATCCTCTCTGGAAATGGGTTTATGATAAAATTTAATTCGGTGTCCATTTACCACAAAGGAGACTTGTCCATCGTCAATTGTTTTAATTTTTATAGCTCCATTGTCATATACAGTGTCTACCTCGTAAGGGCCCAACCAATGGGTGGTAAGTTTTCCTTTGAAGGTTTTGAACTAGGAATCAAACAACAGGGCCCAATCACCAGGTTGGAAGTGTTTCTTTTTAATAAACTTTTCATGTCACTTGCTCCTCTGGTTTTGGACCAATATTGTCTGTTGGATGGCATCTTGCCTGATTTCATCCAACTCATTCAACTGTAGGGCTCGTTGCTTCTGAGCCTCATCCAGGTTCAATCCTAATTCTGCGACAATAAGGAAGGTCCTTACTTGGAATTCTATTGGTAAAAGTACTTGTTTCCCGTACACTATCTCATAAGGGGTATCCCCAGTGGTATTTCTCCAGGTAGTTCAATATGCCCACAAAGCCTCTGGGAGCCCCTCAACCCAATCTCGGTGATGCAACTGAACAGTCTTGGTCAAGATGGCTTCCAAAAATTTGTTTGTGGATTCTACCTCACCATTGGCTTGCGGGTAGTATGGAGAAGATTTACAATGTTTAATCCCATATTTCTCTTTTAGCTCTTTCATCAGCTTGGAAGTAAATTGAGTGCCTTGGTCGGTAACAATTTCACGAGGGACACCAAAGCGGATAAATATGTCTTCATAGATGAATTTGACAACAGACTTCTTTGTGGCCCTAAATAGAGCTTTTTCCTCTACCCATCTGGTGACATAGTCCATACAAACCAATATATAATTCTTCCTACGGGACATGGGTGAAATTGGTCCCACAAAGTCGAGGGCCCATTTTTTGAAGGGTTTTATCATAACTTGGGCCTGCAAAGTCATTTCATCAGATGATGTAGGTCTACCTATCCTTTGGAAACTATCACAACTTCTCACATACTTGGCAGCATCTTTGAAAATGCTAGGCCAATAGTAACCTGAATGTAACACATTATATGTTGTACATTTGTCAGAGAAATGACCACCACATGGTCCATCATGACAACTTCGTAGTATTCCAGGTACCTCGTCCTCTCAGACACATCTACGAATAATCAAATCAGGACCTGTGTGAAAAAAATCATGACCAACCCAAGAGTAATTAGCACTCTGTGTAATAATTTTCCGCTTTTAATGAGGTGACAAATGAGACGGTAACTTCCTAGTAGCCAGATAGTTTTCCATATCTAAAAACCATGGGGTATTGGTAGAAAGGGAAAAGAGATGTTCATCTGGGAAACTATCATCTACAAGGATGTCATCATCCTCGTTCTTTATTCGGGAAAGAAAGGCATCTACTACATTATCCTTTCCAGGTCTGTCAAGCATAGTAATATTAAATTCTTATAATAACAAGAGCCACCTAGTCACTCATCCATTAGTTATAGGTTTGTTCATGAGAAACCTAATGGCAGAATGATCGGTGTGTACAAATACTTCATAACCTATAATGTAATGACGAAACTTGTAAATACATGAACAACTGCCAAGAACTCTTTCTCAGTGACTGTGTAGTTCAACTCGACAGGGGACAAGTTCTTGCTTACAAAATAAATGGCATAGGATTGGTGGTCCTCTTTCTGCCCTAATATGCCTCTGATTGCAGTGTCGGAGGAATCAGTGGATATATGAAATGGGAGAGTCCAATTGGGCCCTCTAAGAATTGGTTCCATAGATAGCTCGGCTTTCAGGGTTTCAAAGGCAATTTGACAATGCTCAGTCCAAACAAAATCAACATCTTTTATCAATAATCCAAACATAGGTGCAGCAATCTTTGTAAAATTTTCAATAAACCACCGATAATATCCGGCATGTCCAAGAAAGATTCTCACCTCTTTCTGAGTCTTGGGGGGTGGAAGTCTAATAATGACCTCAATCTTTGTAGGATCGACTTTTATTCCTTCAAATGAAACATAATGTCCTAGAACCACTCATTCAGTTAGCAACATTTTTCATTTTTCATGACTTAGGGATAGGTTCATTTCATGTCATCTGATGAGGAATTTTTCTAAGTTGTCTAAGGCTTCCTAGTAAGTGTTGCCATAAACTGTGAACTCATCCATGTAGACCTCCACACAATCATGAATAAGATCGACAAATATCCCTAATACTGCTCGTTGAAATGTGGCAAGAGAATTACACAATCCAAATGGTAAGACCCTATAGGCATAGGTGCCCCAAGGACAAGTAAAGGTAGTCTTGTCCTAGTCCTCGGGTTCTATAAGAATCTGATTGTATCCATTGTACCCATCTAGAAAGGAGAAATACTTCTTTCCGGACAAGGTATCTAGAACTTGGTCAATGAAAGGAAGAGGAAAGTAATCTTTCAAAGTGGCCTTATTGAGTTCCCGGAAATCAACAAAAGTTCTCCATTTCCCAGTCACTTTCTTTGGAACCACTACTAGCGGGGATACCCACTTAATATCGGATATGGGATAGATAAATCCGACATTTAGCAACTTTTGAATCTCCTCCTTGACTATATCTTTGAGTGTTAGGTTCATCCTTCTCTGGGGTTGCCTAACAGGTGTCACTTCCCCCTAGGTGTATATATGGTGGATGCATGTGTCAGGATGTATACCCTTCATGTCATTGTATTCCCAGGCAAGTGCTCCTGATTGTTCTTTAAGGATATCTACTAATCGTTTATGTTGGTCTGTATCTAGCCCGTAGTTTATATGTAAAAATTTCGTTGGACTAATCTCATAGGGCATAGTATAAGACATGGCAGACTCATCTATTTCGAAAATAAAATATGTTGAAGACAAAATGGATGGATCTAAGTGTTCTTGAAATTATTCCCCAAACATGTACTCAAATTGGGGAAAATACTGTGGAAAATCCACACATGTAATAGCAGAAATGAATTGGTTTAGCACATTTTCTGGTGTATGCTCATGAAGTGCCCTTGCATGGTCACTAGGCAATACAGGTTCTTCCCGGTCTTTGTTCTCGTATGGACATTCAAGACACCATAGATTCTCCATAATAGGTTGAGTTGGAGGGTAAATGGTGAGCTTCTGGATAGAGAGACCATTCGAGATGGTCATTTCTCCTTCTCTACAACCAATAAATGCATTGGTTGTGGCTAGCCAAGGTCTTCCCAAAATAACGGGATGGCCTCGGGCAGGATCCTTTGAATGAATGATAATAAAATCTACAGGGTACTCCCATGAGGCTAAAGTAACCATGACATCATCTAAAATCCCTTCAAGTATAACCCTAGTCTTATCTACTAATTTCAAAATGGTTGGGGTAGGCTGAAGAAGAGGTTGTAACTGTAATTGTTCCAAGGTAGTAGCAGTCATAACATTGATGGCTTCCCCTAGGTCTATGAGAGTGTTTCCTATGGAGACCTCCTTAATGGTTATGGTCACTACGGGGTTTCCTAGATTCCCATACTTTGCTAGCTTTGGCTGCTCTAATATGTACTCAAAGAGTCCTCCTACCAAATGTATTGTAGGAGGGTCCTTTTTCTTCCTACATGGCTTCTTGATACACAATTCTTTGACTACCTTACTATAGATTGGAATGTCTTTAATGGATTGAAGCAAAGGAATCTTGACACAAATATTTTTCAATTCATTAAGAATGTCAAATTATGGTCGAGTAGTAGGTTTCTCGATTACCAATCGGTCTGGATAAGGAGGGACCTTCGCAATTTGTGAAGGTTCATTTTGGTGAATCTTGGGTTCTTGATTCTTCGGGATAATAACATCTTCCCACCTAGTTTCATCTGTGGGTTGTTGGGTGGTTTCCTCTTCTTCTTCTTCCTGGATGACTACTGAAGGTCTCTGCCTATCTAGAACTTTTCTTGATCTTAGTTGAATTTCCTGTAATGGAACAAGAGTAATAACATATGTCGAGAGGGCCTGCATCTCAACATTGTTAAGAGGTTGAGGGGGCTTATTATTGGGATTCGACACTGGATGTGTCGGTAATAGTGTCGGTTTTAGGGAGCTTGCATTTTGAAATTGGAGCGGTTGCTGTTGTGGGATAGGAGGTAAAGGTGGTGGAACAAAACCTGGCAGAATCTATGGAGTGTTTGATGAGAACTGAGGATAAGGATGGTTGTACATAAAGATAGGTGGAGCTTGAGGGTTTCCTTGTTTATGTCCTCCCCTCCATCCTTCAATCCAAGGATGTTGGTACTGAGTAGACCAGTTTTGCCAACCTGGTGAGTTCCACTGTTGTTGTTGATAATAGGGTGGAACTTGGGACTGTAGATCTGGGTATGTGGGTTGATTCCTAGGCTACCATGGCCTCCTAGGTGCATACGAAGACTCCCAAGGATATCCACTCTTATAGATGGCTAATAAACCGGGCAATGATGGACATTTTTCAGTCACATGGTCTTCTGTACAGAAGCCACAAACTGAAATGTTATATAATGGGCATTCCCTTGAGGAATGCTTCCTCCTGCATTTTGGGCAATATATGCTCATTACTGTATTCTCCTCCTCCTATTTATTTTTGAGTTTAAAGGTATCCAACTGGGAACCTATTGTGCTTAAGATGTATGTCTTGAAGTTTTCTAAAAGGTTCCCTATCTCTGCTCTCGTGATACCACCTGAACTAACTGGTTTTAAGCTTCTATTGTAAGGGTCTCGAACATTCTTCCCTATTTTGGCTCTACTCCTTGAGTAGTTTTTACACATTTCACATATTTCAGCAAATGGTTTATGAGAAATATCACCTTATGCCATCAGGTTAAGAAACTCTAAATATTCTTCTGAAATTCCCTTAAGGAAAAGAGCCCTACTACATCCTCTGGTAGGTCATGGTATTTTGACTTCTGGGAGATATAACCAAATCTTTCCATATAGTCTTCAAGGGTCTCGTATTCTAACTGTTGGACTTTAAATATGTCATTACGAGACTCTTTGGTCTTGCAGTAGTCTTGGTACTTCTTAAGAAATATGTCTTTCATGGATTCCAAATACCTAATGTTGGATTCTCCCAATCCCATGAACCATCTTAATGCAGAGTATTTGAGGGTGGCAAGAAAGAGTTTTAATTTATGGGCATCTTGTATATAGTTGTAGCTCCTACACAAGATGTCAAATTCAAATAGGAAGGTGTTTGTATCTTCATTATTTTTACCATAAAAGGTAGGCAATGCTGAGAAAGGAATATTCTTCATGTTGACATTCGGAGTGGTGTCTAAAATCGAAAATCTGAAGGTAGTTTTGGTTTGGTTTCCAGTTTCTTCTTCCTCCCCATGTCTTACATTGTTATGGTCCTCCTGATCACCCATAATGGCTTGGTTTCCAAAAAGAGAGTACCTGAGTGGTTTTATCTTTGAAAAGAACAAAGTTTCTCTTTGATGAAAAGGTCTTCCTACTGATTGGATGTCTGGGACTCTACTCAAGCCAGTTGAGATTATAGGTGCCAAATTTTATGTGTCAATTTGAGAGATAATTACATTGGCTGAGCTACCAAACAAAAGATTCACCTGTTCAGGGTCTATGATATCCTTAAAATTAGAGTCCCCTGGTGGTGGTGTAAAAGAAAAGGTTGTATTGTTTGGTTCTATGGAAGACTCAAGTGGTCTTGCCTCCTGTCCTGGTATGATTGATGCTTCAATTTCTTGTTCTATAGTGCTCCCTGTGTTAGTCCCTTCAGAGACTATTTTAGCTGTTTGGGTTGAGCTAGCTCCTATTTTTCGGTATCGGTCTACGGATTTTATAAGAGGAACGTTCCTTCCCCAAAAGAGATCAAAATGAACCTTGGTTGAAAGGTTTGATTTTGATTTAATGTATCTACCTTGTGGGTTTCTAGGCCTATTCATGAAAGAAAGAAAAAACAAAAACAAAAAGATACCATTTGATTCCTAGGTCCATTCATGAAAGCAAACAAAAAGAAAAACTACTATTGGGTTTGGGGGAACCTGCTATAGTAGATGTGCAGGTTCTTACCTTTCGTCTTAAAGTTCCCCCGCCACCACACTAATGCTAAGGTCTCGAAATGGTCTAATTCCTAATTACTTCTTACCTTGAGACAACTCCCTGGCAACGACACCAAAATGTTAGGTGTTTTATATGTACTAAAAAAGACACTAAACTACCCTCAATTAAATTGTCAACCCAGGGTAAGTAAACTTAGAGTTGTAGAAAAATATATGCCAAAGGTAAAAGGTTGGTAGGAATATAGTCTAATTAATGAAAGCAGCTATCTAAGACTAATCTATTCAAGCAAACCTATCTAATGAGCAAACCCTAATAAGAAAATTGAAACTAGGTAACCTAAGTACTTTTGGGCTAAGGACTGATGGATAGTTCCTAAGAAAGCAAGTAAAAACCCTATTCAAAGCAAACTAGTTCATGACAGTAAGCAAAGGTAAACTACTAAGCATACTAAGCAAATGATGAAAGCAAACTACCTTTAACTTGCCAACCTACATTCAATGAGAAACTACCCTATGAAAGCAATTAAATAATCAAGTAAGCAAAGGCACCTATCTAACCTATTAAAGCAAATAGACAAGTAAGAAAAGACACCTAACTAACCTACTAAAGCAAAAGACAAGTAAGCAAAGACAACTATCTATCCTACTAAAGCAAAGGGACAAGTAAGCAAAGACTTCTCATTGAACAACTACCTAGCCTAAGAGGCAAGT